>CAUYUJ010014369.1:392371-409871 GCA_963575745.1 Prorocentrum cordatum | reverse complement strand
ATTTTAGAAGCGACCCGCCTTCCATGTTTGAAGCTGTTTCAATTTCTACGCTTCAGTCTAACAAATGGCATGGCGATCTTAAGCGAAACGCCCGGCCAGCCCTTCCGACCGGCCTCGAAATCCGACAGGGAGGAGTTACACATAAGGGAAAGGAACTGAGGAGGAGGGGAAGAAGGAAGAGTGCTTGTACCATGGGCGCGATGTCGATGCCACCTGCCGCAGCCGCCGAATACAGGCTATGAAGGAATAGTCGCGGAACCCGTCACTCACGGGACATACATTAATGATATGGATATGGCTGGGAGCATTGGACCAACCGCAGCACCTGCCCTCCGTGGCGCCGACGTGACAATCTGAGATGCTGTCTTGCCACTGCGTGAAATCGTGGAGCGCATCTAAGTTGCGCCCGCCAGCAAAATTGCGTCGCCTTCCCATTTGGACCAGGCGATGAACGCGACGCAGGTTCGTCCTGACCAACGCTGCGAGATATGGGCGGAGGCCCAGAGCAACGTTCTGACCTGATCAACCCCTCTTTCAATGCCTGTAAGATGGTGGTGCGAGGATCCGACTCGACAGGAATTGATCGGGTGTCCCACAAGTGCTGCCGACAATAGGCGATCTTCATTTTCACCACATGGGCATACTTTGCTCCCGCGCCATCTTGGCCGCGTGTAGCTTTTCTTCTGTCCGCGAGGCGGCGCGCGCAGGAAAACCATGCTGTTATTGTGAGCGCGATGCCCGTGTAACATGGCCGCCGTTCCCGTGGGAACTTTCGAATCGACGGGCCGCGGCGTGCTCCCGTGGAGTGCCCGGGCCGAGGACGAGCAGCGGGTCGCCGTGCGTGGAGCCCAACGGGTTGCGGTCGATGATCGAGGGCAGTTTTCCCGCGCTTTCAGGCTGGGCGCGTGCCTCGCGACCACCTGCATGATCGAGGGCAGGATCTCGCGAACGAGGTAATGCGCGGTGGAGTCCAGCCGTCCACACCAGAGAAGTCAGACAGCCTAACAACGAGGCCCCAAGATGGCCCAAGAGAGCCACGGGAGGCCCGAAGGCCAGAAGGGAGCCCCAAGGCAGCCCCAAGAGCCTCCCCAGGTGTTACCCCCAGCGCTTTCCCCGGCAGCTTTCGGAACACGCGGTCCACCGCCTTGGCCGCACGTGCTCCCGACATCTCGCGGCGCAGGCGCTTCCACGAAGCAGTCGGCGGCTGTTCTTCGCCGCAAGGCTCCCAATGCTCACCAGGAACAGTGGGCGACGGTGACTCGCCGTAAGCGTCTCCAATGCTCGCCGCAGCCGGGAATGTGTCTGCTAGGGCTCCCAACTTCGCGCTTCGCGCTCCGCGAAGCGCGAATGACTTCGCGCTCTCGCGCCGCCCCCCCAAAGGGAGAACAGGAGGACGAGGAGGAGGGGGAGAAGGAACGAGGACCGCGAAGCGCGAATAACTTCGCGCCCTCGTGGGAGCCCTTGGTCTGCATGACTTCAGTGCGCACCGATGTGGCGCAGCCGATGCGCCAGAGCACTCCGCGCCGCTGCTCCGCAAGTCGAGGCCGCCGGCTGCGTCGGGGGCCTGCGCACCCGCAGCGCGGGGCAGACTCTGGCCTGGGCCAAGGGCCGACGCAGTCACCCGACGACGACCGTGCGGACGAGGGCCCGCGAGACGCGGCAGTGACCTTGAGTCGGGCGTGTCCCCCTACAGGGGGATTCTCGACGAAAACTAAAAACATTCAAAACATATTCCAAAATGGTCAAAAAATACTCCCAAACAATTTTTTGACTATTTTTGAATATCCCCCCCGTAGAGGGACAGGCCCGACTTAAGCGAAGGGCCGACGCAGGAGCCCGACGACGACCGTGCGGACGATGGCCCGCGAGACGCGGCAGTGAGCGGACGACACGCCGGCAGGGGACAAACACCGACCCCACCGAAGCCGCTGCGCGCGGACTTTCCCGTCGGCGGCGAGGCCGAGCCGGCCGCGCCGGCGAAAGAGCTGGACGGGGGCACCGGACAGGGAGCTGGCCAGCAAGCAAGAAGGGGGAAGAGGGCAGGCAGGCGGCCGCGGGGGAGGGAAGCGGGCCGGGCGGGAGGGGGGGATAGCAGAGGGGGGGCTTGAGAATCAGCTCACTAGTAGCTGTTTTTCCCGGCGCCTCCCGGCGCCGGAAGCGGCCCTGTATCGAGGAATTGGCCCCTCGGTGGGGCCGAAACCGGCTACATGCAGCAGATTTCGAGCCCCCCCCCTTTCCCGATCCTTAAGTCGGGCCTGTCCCCCCACAGGGGGATTTTCGACGAAAAAAAATACCCAAACAATGCCCCAATACGGTCAAATAATTCTTTTGGGCTATTTTTGCATTATCTTTTGACTATTTTTGCACTATCTTTTGATCATTTTTGCACTATCTTTTGATAATTTTTGGGGTATTCTGTATTTTTCGTCGCACATCCCCCTGTAGGGGGACAGGCCCGACTTAGCCCTGTCCCCCCCCCTCTCGCCCTGCCCGAGGGAGGCAGCCACGCGCCAGCCCCCGCGGCGCGCCCGCGCCGCGCCGCCGCAGGGGCCGAAAAGCGCGGGCGGGCGCGCTGCGCGGGGCCTCGTGGAGCCTCGCTGCCTGGGCCCCGTCTTCTCGCCCCCGCCCTCCTGCGCCGTCGAGGCCGACGGGCCCCGAGATCACGCGCGATGCCGCCGGCGAGTCGGAGCAGGAGGAGGAGGAGGAGGAGGAGGAGGAGGAGGAGGAGGAGGAGGAGGAGGAGGAGGAGGAGGAGGAGGAGGATTCAGAGCAGGAGCGGGAGGATTCATTGCCTGTTCTTGTGCCCTTGCCGATGCCTGCGCCCTTGCCGTAGAGCGCTGGGGCGGCACCTTCCTGCCGAAGCAGGGCGCGTTGCGGCCCAGGTCTGCCCTGGCCCCTGCCGGTGTAGGGACGGCCAGGTGGGATAGCGGGTGCGTCTGACTGGAATTTGGATGTGCTGCCAGTGCTTGGTAGGCGCTGCAAGGTTGATTATGAAGTCCAACTGCAAGACCAGCTTCACCAGGAAGCTGTGCGGCAGCATGGCCTGTGGTAGTACGATCTTGAACAGAGTGCCCATTAGAGCGAACATCTTCAGCAATACGCACAGCAACATCAAGCCCTTCGGCAAGAAATGGGGAAACCAAAAAGGTACCAATACCGCTACTCCTTGACCTCTCCAAGGTGCGTTCTGACCAACATTTGGAAGCGAATCCAGCGGTGGCTTCGAGGGCCTTCCAGGAGGCCCGCACAGGGAAAATGAGCCAAAAGTGGCGGTACGGGTACCTGTTCCCCCTCTGAAGAAAATCTCTCCCGCGACGCTCGGGGCCATGAGCGCCGAACTGAATGTGAAGCCCACTGCCATCCCTTCGCTCTTGGTTCGCTGGAGGCCCGGGGCGCTGACCATCTCCGCGCAACACCTGGCCGGGGGCAACCCCCAGCGCCGAGGGGCGGCATCCCCGATGACGCGCAACAGGCCGAGGCCCCGCGGGCGCAGCTGGCGCAGCCGCACCGCCCTGGCCCGGGCGTGGGCAGCCCGAGCCTGCCTCTCAGCTGAGGTGCGCAACAGTAAGACGAAGCCAAGACGAGGAGAACACCGGGTGAGGATCAGTCGAGCATCTGTGCTGTCGGGCTGCTCTGGAAGACACCTCGGGCACCGCGGCCTTCTCAGACCGTGAACGCCCTGGCCGCGTCCCGGAACGCTCTGGAACGGGTCGATGATCCTTGCCCTGGCCGTGTGCGGAAGCGGCTGGACCGCGCGCCGTGACCGCTGCGCTCCACCGGCGGCCAAGGCCACGGCGCCTTGGCCGGAAAGCCGGGCGGCCCATGCTGGCAGCGCGGCGGTCCTCCTCGGCCTCCTTCGCGGCCCTGCTTCTGGGGCCCCAGAAAGGAGGAGGGGGAGGAGGAGGGGGAGGGGGAGGAGGACAAGCTAGGTGCGCTCGCGTCATATCTGACATCCTACCCCTCCCTCCCATCCCTTACCATGGCGCAGATCCCCTCTCTACTCGCACAGTCGGATGTCGAGCAGGGCAATGATTCCGAAAGGGTACGCGATGTATTGTAGAGCACGGCATGGCATGGCGTAGAAGAGCACCGCAAAGCGTAGTATCAACCTAAGATTGCATTGCATGCCGTGGCATGGCACGGGAAATGACGCCAGCGCTGCAGCGGGAGCACGAGTCGAAACGAGCGGAAGCGCGGAAATGAGGCCAGCGCTGCAGCGGGAGCACGATTCGGAACGAGCGGAAGCACGGAAATGAGGCCAGCGCTGCAGCGGGAGCACGATTCGGAACGAGCGGGGCCCGAAAATGAGGTCGGCGCCTCAGCGAGAGCATATTTTGGAAAAAATGCAGGCGAAAACACAACTCCGGGGAAACCTGTGTGTAAAAAAACAATACGCGGGGGGGGGTCGGACACTTTCAAACCGTCATCAGGGGAAGAGGGAGAGTAGTATTCATATTGAGTAATGGTGGTGGAGGAGGAGGAGGAAGGGACTAGGAGGAGGATGAGGAGGAGGAGGAGGAGGAGGAGGAGGAGGAGGAGAAGAAGAAGAAGAAGGAGGAGCAGGGGAGAGGCAGAGGGAGACGGAGGAGTGGGGAGGAGACGCCGGAGGAGGAGGAGGAGGAGGAGGAGGAGGAGGAAGAGGAGGAGGAGGAGGAGGAGAAGGAGGAGGGGGAGGACGAGGAGGGGGCGGACGAGGAAGGGAGGAGAAGGAGGAGGAGGAGGAGGAAGAGGAGGAGGAGGTTGGCTGGCTGGATGGCCAGTCTGCACGTTACGTTACAACATCAAAATGATGAATGCGACCGCAACGCGCGTGTGAGGCATTAGTGCTTAGCTTCGACTGGAAGAGATGCGCTCTCGACCCGCGAATCAAAAAAAGCGCGTGTGAGGCATTCTGCTCACATCGTTGTCAAAAGTCTCGAAGGAACCCCTCCTCGTGTCGACGCGGGAACACCTCGAGCAGAGCACGGCACAGCGTCGAGCGGCCTGCACTCATCACGCTAAAAAGCGGACCATGGTCGAGAGAGTCCTCTCAGGACGATGTGGAGCCAAGGGAACGGGGGGCGGGCGAACGACGCAAGGGGAGCAGAGGGAGGAGGAGAGGCACGCTAACATTCACAATGCATAGGGTGGGGCGGTCAGCTGCCTGCAGCAGCGCCTCAACGCGGGCGACCCTTCCCTTTCCCCGTTCCTCGTCGGCCTCTGCCGTCGGAGCTGCGAATGGTATCCCACCCTCCCCTGCATGGGGTTCGGCCTCGCTCGAGAACGGACCCATGAGGGGGGGTGGGGCAGGGAGGGGTTGACGAGGCAAGGGGCGGCGGAGGAAGAGGAGCCAAAGGGGGGGGGGTCCGTTCACAGGCGCAGCATTTGCTGTATTCTCAGACTGATCTGGGCTCTCTTGTGGCAGGCACCTCTGGGCATTTTCTCGAGATAACTCTGGGCCCGACGCTCTGGCGTTGGCTTCGGGGGGGGGGCATCTTCGCAACCAACGCTCCCGAGATCGATGGAGACGGTTGGCATCACCGCACTCATGTGAGGGAGGACCCCTCCTGGTCCGTTCACCCAGCTGTTGACGAGAAACGTGCGGCGGACCAGTTTGGGGACTCCCTCCTTCTAGTAGGCCGTCTTGGCCCTTCAATGCGTGACGAGCTTGGCTGCTACTACTACTGGCCCTGGAACCAATCTAGGAGGCCCTTGATCATCTTGAGAGGGTGCGCGAGAAAGGGGTTCACCAGAAGAGTCGAGTGTTTGACTATGGTACGAAGAGCTGCTAGCGCTACGCTCACGCTCGGGGGCCCGTACTGATGATCCCAGAGGTGCTTAAAACAAGTTCGAGGTACGTCTGAGCTGCTGCCACTCCTGCTGGTTTGACCTACACTCGTGCGGGGCACAATGCGTAGTAAGCACTGCTCCCCCCAGGCCTCTCGTAAGTTGGCTGCAATTCGCATACCCTTTCAATATCTCCGTCGCCGTTTCGTCCTCTGAATCCTCGTCTAGCTCCATCGTAGGGTCCTTGCCGACCGCTGGGGATGTCGCAACGCTTGCCATGCGAATGTGCTTTGGCCCCCCTCCGAATCCGCCAGCTGAGAATGAGAGCGCCAGTGAACTCTCGGCCAGTCTGTGCTTGTGACTCTCCAGGTCGGTCGGGGTGACTTACATTACCCACTGCGCTGTCAGCCGAAAAGGAAAATACAACGTCGGAGAAATCCACGTCAGATCGTGTGTGTAGCTGGAATGCCGTGAGGGGGATTGTCATGATTGCAAGCTGGGCGTTTACATCAGTACAGTTCCACGATCGAATGATGAAGAGGGCAACGATCACACTGCCATGCCCAACTCTGGAATGGCCGTCGCACATGCTGTCGGGATAACACAAGCATCGGACGAAGTGTTTGCGAAAGCGTCCTCCCCCATGCCTCCCCTCTTCACAGACACGCGCATGAACATACCACCCCTGTTGTTCCTTGAACTCGAGCCCGCAGGCACTCCCGCAGGAATGGTTCCCTGGCAAGTCCAGGTCCCAGATTGAGGCGCGCACTCGGGGTCCAAAGGGAGCAGGGCAGGGAGCGGGCACTTGGCCTCGATCTCCTTCTCCACCTCCAGAGTTCGGTACGGGAGCGGTATTCGTCCAAAGACGCCACGTCTCATGAAACATAGGATCCAGATGGAGACTCCGAAGCTTCTGGAAGTTGGTCTCGTTGGACCCAGGGGCGAACTTCTCCTGGAGAAATCCTAGGTGGATGCTCCCCGTGGCCTGCAAGAGTTCCTTGCCAAGGCCCAAAAGGGAGAACATTCTTACGTCTTTGAGCACCTGTACGGCCCACGGGGTGCCTCAAAAACCTCCCTCGGCGCTGCGAGCGAGGAGCCAGGCACGTATGGTCGGCCCGGTCTCGCCAGTCACCTGGCCAACACGGGCAGCAAGATGTTGAGGCCATCGTAGACGACCAGCTGCTGGGGCCATCGTAGACGGCGTGACCAAGCGGTGTCCACGTCTGTTGGGAGGGGAGGGGGACATGTTTGATGCCGCCATCTGGGTTGTCGGACTTCAAGACCGCGTCCCCGTTCAACACCACCTTGCCGCACTGGATGAGTAGATCACCAATCACGTTATCATCACTGCTGTTAAGAAGGGTCGCCTCGCGTCCACTGAGGCCTGTCGACTGAACTCGCGCCTGAAAAAAAACAATAATCTGGATCCTGCGAGGTACTCGCCCTACGAGCCAGGAGCGCCCCAGAGAGTATTAAGCCTTGCGCGTACTTTCCTGGATGTGCTGGTTGAGCGTTTGTGCCATCATGAAGAGGAAACAGAGGAAGAGGATGCTAAGGAGGAGGAGGAGGAGGAGGAGGAGGAGGAGGAGGAGGAGGAGGAGGAGGAGGAGGAGGAGGAGGAGGAGGAGGAGGGGAGGAGGAGGAGGATACGGAAGGGGAGGAAGATGACGATATGGAGGACGGAGGAGCAGGATGAGAAAGCGGGATTCTGGGATTCCTCGCGCTGCCTTCCGCACGGTGCGGGGCATTGCGGAATTCCCCTATCCTCCTGGGCATTGTGGGATTCCTCCTCCTCCTCCTCCCGCGTCTCCTGCCCACTCCTCCGCCTCCGCCTCCTCCTCCTCCTCCTCCCTCCTCCTCTCCTCTTCTTCCTCCTCCTCCTCCTCCTCCTCATCCTCCTCTTCCTCCTCCTCCTCCCGCGTCTCCTCCCCACTCCTCCGCCTCCCTCTGCTTCTCCCCTGCTCTCGCCCTCCTCAACCCTCCGCCACTTCCTCCGCCTCGCCCCTGTCCTCTCCCCCGCCCTCCCCCTTTCCCGCCTCCTCCCTCTCCGCCCTCCCATTCCCCCACGCGCGCGCGGCCGATACTCCGTCCCAATCTATGCGACCTCCTCGCCTTTTGGGGGCGCACGGACACGGACCTCGGCCGTCACATTTTTTCATATGGATTTTATACTCCTCAGCATGCTCCTCCTCCTCCTCCTCATTGTGCTCTCCGTCCTTGCCTTCCTCCTCACCCCCTCCAACTCATCCTATCTCCGCTTCTCACCTCAACTCCGTATCATTCCCCTCCTCCAACACAAACTCATATTCCTCCTCATCCCGCTCCCCCTCTTCTTCCAGCTCTTGCTGCTGCTGTTCCTCCTCCATCTTCTTGTCCTCATTGTGCAAACAGCTATTCCTGCTTCTACTACAACATCAATCTCCCTCCGCATCCCCCTCCTCCCCCTCCTCCTCCTCGTCGTCGTCGTCGTCCTCCTCCTCCTCCTCCTCCTCCTCGTGCTCTCCCTCCTTGCCTTCCTCCTCCTCCTGCTCCTCCTCCTCCCCCTCCAACTTATTATATATCCGCTTCTTACCTCGACCCCTTCTCATTCCCCTCCTCCAGCACAAACTCCTGTTCCTCCTCATCCCGGTCCACCTCCTCTTCTTGTTTTCGCTGCTGCTTTTCCTCCTCCATCTCCTCGTCGTGACACTTATTCTTCTTTCGACTACAACACACATCCCTCTCCGCCTCCTCCTCTTCCTCCTCCTCCCTCTCCTCCTCCTCGTCCTCCTCCTCCTTGTCCTCCTGCTCCTTGTCCTCCTCCTCCTCCTCCTCTCACCAACCTCCTCCTCCTCTTCCTCGTCCTCGTTCTTTGACTCCTCCTCCTCCTCGTCTTGATCCTCATTCCGTGCCATCCTGCTGCACTTCCTCCTCCTGCTCCCGCCACCACAGCTCGACGTCCTCCTCCTCCTCCTCCTCCTCCTCCTCGCCACCCCTCCCGCACACCGTCCTCCTCCATCGCCTCGGCGGGGCTGCGCCGGCCTCAGCTGCGTCGTGGTTGCCGCGGACGACGACGGGAGGCCGCCCGTGGAACCGCCTCCTCGTGATGTCGGCCAGCCACGAGTCCAGGCGGCTCAGCCCCAGGAGCTTCCCCGTGCAGCTGGACTTCGAGGGGGGGGGGGGCGGAAGGGCGAGGATGGTTTCAATGCGACGGGCGACAGATCGCGCCACATTCCCTGTGCAGTTGTGCTCACCGTCAGGGGGCCGTTCGCAGGCCTCTGGGGCCGTCAGGAACGACCCAGGGTGAAAAGGTTGGTCGTGGGGACTGGGTCGAACGCTCCAAGGCCGACATCTCGAAACAGTCGAATCGTTGGTTGCCGCCCGAGGAAGAGTGGGAACGAGGGATCAGGACGATGACAGAACGAGGTGGTGGAGGAGGAACAGGAGGAGCGCACACAACTTTGGGGGAGGAAAGGCATGAAAGAAGAGGAGGTGGAACGGAAGAATGAGCAAACGAGCTCATGGGGTCCCCCAAAGTTGGGCCAGGCAAGCGGCCCTGGCCTCGCGACTAACATCAGGACTCTGCGAATGTTCCTTCCGAAACACACCGATGTAACTGCACGGTCCTCCCCCGCGCTCTGCGCCAGGCAGCACAGGCCAGGCCCGCACGCAACGGGCGCGGAGAGGCAGGCTCGGGCCCGCACTCGAGGCCCGCGTGCAACGAGCACGGAGAGGCAGGCTCGGAGGCACGAGGTGCCTCAAGTCTTCCTTCTCCTCCTCCTCCGCCCTCTCCTCCTCCTCCTGCTCATCCTCCTCCTCCCTCCTCCTCCTCCTCCCTCCTCCTCCTCCTCCTCCTCCTTCCTCCTCCTCCTCCTCCTCCTCCTCCTCCTCCTCCTCCTCCACCTCCTCCCCCTCCTCCTCCTCCTCCTCCTCCTCCCTCCTTCTCCTCCTCATCCCTCCTCTTTCTCCTCCTCCTCCTCCTCCTCCTCATTTCCTTCTCCTTATAAATGACTTCTCCCTGTCGCACCCCGAGGCCAGTTTTAGGGCGGGTCGGGCGTTTCGCCTGAGACTTTCTCACTAATTATGACACTGAAGCTAAAACATGGACAACCGTTTCACAGATGGAGGGCGGGTCGTTTTCAACATGCGGCTCTCGCCGTACCGCCGCGCACAATCGTTTTCAACATTTGCAAGAGCTTCACGGATGGAGGGCGAGTGGTTTTAAACATGTGGCTCTCGCCTTGGCGCCGCGCGCATTCGTTCTAACAACTTGTAAGAGTTTCACGGATTGAGGGCGGTTCCCTTTAAACATGTGGCCCTCGCCTTAGCGCCGCAACACTTGCAAGAGTTTCACGGGTTCCCAGGGTCACCGTAGCGGAAATTGTGCTTAGAAGAGATTCAGGCTTACGAGGGTGCACAAGTTATGTTGATTTGCGGTGTTCAAGACCCAGGGGTGGCGTTCTAGCACGATTCAGGATCGTCAGGGCGCAACAGTCAGGTTGATCCGTGGCGTTGGAACACCAATAACAATGTTTTGGCATGCTTCAGGGTCTTCAAACAGCTGTCTTCTGACGAGGCAGTTCCCTCAGTAAAAAAATACGCCGTTGAAGGGGCCTATGAAGAGGGAGCTTGGGGGGAGGGTTAATCCCACCAGCCCTTTGGGCGTGAGTGGTTTAGAGAGCTCTCTCTGTTCTCAACCCCCCTTCTTCCCCTTCGGGGAGGGGTTTACCCCTCCCCCTCCCCCCTCCCCCTGGGCCTGGAGAGGGCGCCCCGCGGGTCGTTGGAGGGGTCTTTTTCGACTCCTGGGAGGGCTAAAAAACGACACCCCTCACGAGGATTCTGGCCCCGACGGGGGGAGGCAGACAAGTGCTCCCCTCTTCTTTGAAGCCAAAATCATTAATTTTACTACGGTTTTGGCCCAATTTTGGCCTTCTGAGGGGGCAGCGCTAATTAACGCTCCCCTCTTCTTTCAAGCCAAAATCATCGATTTTACTAAGGTTTTGGCCCCATTTTGGCCTTCAGAGGGGGCAGCGCTAATTAAAGCTCCCCTCTTCTTTGATCGATTTCCTCCAAGATGGCCCCAAGAAGCGCCCAGGAGGCACCAAGAGGCCCCAAGATGGCCCCAAGAGGCCCCCAGGAGGCCCCCAAGAGGATCCCAAACGGCCCAAAGACGCCCCCCCGAGGCACCCAAGACGCCGAAAAGCCCATCAGGACGACCCTCTACTCGCCTGGGCGTCGTTTCTGGACGGGCAGGAGGAGGGGCCCGAACGACTCACACCAGGACGAGGGGCCCGAACAACTCACACCACGAGAAGCCCGAACGACTCACACCAGGACGAAGAGCCCGAACGACTCACACCACGAAGAGCCCGAACGACTCACACCAGGAAGAAGGGCCCGAACGACTCACACCAGGACGAGAAGCCCGAACGACTCAAACCACGAGGAGCGCTTTCTCTCCCTCCTCCTCCGCCTCGTCCTTCTCCCGCTCCCACCACAAAGAGGATGTACAAGGAGGCGGGAGGAAGGAGGAACAAGGGAGATATGCGGGGGCAGGCGGAAACACGCCTGAAAAACACGACTGTCGGCATGCTTCGCTAGAGTTGCTGTTTTGAGATGGGCTGGTGGGGATACGCGAAGCGTGAAGAATTCCAACATCGTTGATGCCTCTTCCCTGGGGCAAGGCCTGCGAGGAAACTCCCCCTCCTTAATGTGCAGAGCTTCTACTAAGACCGCCAGGCCCGCCCCGAGCGGAGAGTCCTGATTGAAGGTCTCAATTATGGCACGCGATGCCGTACTCTCTATTGTTCTGGAGCTTGAGACGGAAGCAGGGGGCCGAGCAGGCGACCTCTTTCACCGATGCATTCTTGATCTTGCCCCCATAGCTGACGTGACGCCTACTTGTTCATCACCTCCTCCGTCGTTGAGCCTCCTGCTGCGACTGTGCGGGTTCCTCCGTAGACGGCTGTTGCTGTTGCTGGGGTCACATGAACATGAGGGGAGGAGGAGGAGGAAGAGGAGGAGGTGGAGCGTAGCCGAAGCGGAGGAGGAGGAGGAGGAGGAGGAGGAGGAGGAGGAGGAGGAGGAGGAGGAGGAGGATGAGGACGAGGAAGAGAAGACGAGGAGGAAGAGGAGGGAGGACGACATGGGGGGGAGGATGAGGAGGAGGAGGAACAGGAGGAGGAGGAGGAGGGAGAGCTGGTCTTGAGGTCAACTTCCTGGCCTCCTTGTTGGCGCTTCTGAGGGCACTGGCTCTCGTCGTCGCATGGTTGTTTTCCCTGCTCGAGTGAGGGCAGCTGCCAACCCCACAGCCTGCTGGGACGCCGTACCTGGGACATGCACTGCCGACTGGCTGTCGGCTACCTCGCGAACTGTGGACGGGAAGGGGCGCCTCGTGCACTGGATGATCTGCTTGCCGCCGCCTCCCCGTCCCCAGCTGCTCCCCCTTCGCCTTCTTCCCATCCTTGTCGCCTCCCCCGTCCTTGCCCTCCTCCTCTCCGTCGCGCTTGGCGAGCTTGCCCATGTTGAACCACGAAGGCGAGTCCAGCGTAGTTGCCGCCGCCGCTGCCGCCGCCTTGACCAACGGGGTCGAACGTTTCAATACCCACAGGAAGGTGGGAACAGAAGTGCGTGCACACTTCTTTTAGGCTCGAGCCCCATCCCGAGACTTCGGCACGCAAGCGTTAGTCCTAAAGGCAGACGTCCAACTAGTCTGACAATTGACCCGCTCCATTGACCATTGTAGATGTTGCCCCGTGTTCGACCTGCTGGCAAAGACCTGGGAGCACTTGATGCAGACGTTGTCAGGCGTAGGGATGTGGGCCAACTTTCTGATCAAGTGCACGTCGCCCCGTATAATTCTTACGTCGAGATCTCGTCGAACAAGTGGCAGTGCAACTCTCCCCTCCCACGTTCTTAATGCCGCACACGATAGGCACGGATGCAAGGTCGGCGTTCCTGTCCTCCTCCTCCTCGCCCTCCTGGGCGGGCTCGTAATCGGGCGGGGGGGCAGTCTTAGAGTACCAGCGAGCTCTGGCCTGGGAGACAACGTGCGATGCAAACTCTGCCGATACATCTGGGCCTGTTGAGAATCAGATGCCAACTGCAACCATCTCCAGTCTGCCTTCCTCTAGCAAGTATGCCGCCGTGGCCATGTCATCTCTAACTTGAAGAACTCAGGGCGATGAGAACTGGGCAGGCTGGCCAACCACACTCTGTGGCCGAAACTGATCCAGGTGCATTTCACCAAGGGGACACTATAACACCTGAATGGGGTTCTTGCCATTACGCGCCCAATTCTGGTAGAGCCGAAGACTTCGGATCAACATGTATACCCTAATACGTGCGATCCCCCAATTGCTTAAGACCTGCTTGTTACTACAACTCCTGACCTTGTTCCCCCTCCTCCTCCTCCTCTTCCTCCTCCTCCTCCCCCTCGATGGCCATCCTTACACATGCCGTCCCCATCGCTGTCGGTCCACGGCCCAATCGATCATCGCCTGCCTTCTGAAGGATCAAAGGTTCCAGCCCGCTCATAAGGGCTTTCTAAGCCAGACCATGGCAAGGGGGGCCTGTGAAACGATAAGGGGGAGGTAGCGACCACACGCGACCACGACTGTTACTGGAAACCCAGGAAGCTTGGAGTCGCCGTGCAATACAGTGAAACACCGTCTCTCCATCCACCAAGTGCGGCCCGAGGTAACGAACCAGATCGCCTGCAATGCCACTGAGCAGATCTGTGCCGTCGCGGCTTATCGTCTTGCTGCGCTGTTTCCCTGCGCTGAAATGAAATAGAAAACCTTGCTTACCCATGTTTTGCCCATACCCGTACTCCTCGAAGTGGTGGTTTAAGAGATTATGGTGATCGTAGTTGCCGTAATGCGTCTTCCAGAGGAACACTAACGTCGCACAATACTAGATAATGAAGCTCGCCTGTACACGTCAGTGGGGATAGATCCGCTCTGAGGTCGCCCTACCTCGCTGCCAGCTCCTTCGCGCATGAGTCATGCTCCAAAGAATCTCTTCCTCCTGCTAAAAGTGGGCGAGTGAGCGTGGCAAAGAACATGGAAACAATGAAGGGGCCCACCATCGCGCCGCACTGGCCAGGCCTCACCATATACCCGCAGTCACAAGACTGGCGGGAATGACACAACTCGTTGTCCTGCTCACGGCAGTGGAGGGCAATCGAGGGATCTCTTTCGGCATGTGTCGCACTGGCGAACGCATTCGGTATGCCCTTGGAGCAAGCAGCGAACGTCCGAGACACCGCCCTTAACCTCCACATTCTGTTCGTCGAGATGAGCACCTCCTTCTCCCTCCTTCGTCCTGACACAGGCCCATGATCCTGAACCGTCGGTGTAGGAGAAAACTAACGAGAGTAGAACGCCTTCCCCACGGCTGGCAACACATGAACGACGAGCTTGCCCAGAGGTCAGACCGTGTGTCTCTCATGTCGAACCGCCACTCGACTGCTGTGCCGGTAGAGGGGCGTGAATCGATGACGCCGCATCTTTTGCATCCCCACGCTCACGCGGAAAAGTAAAAGCTTGTTGGAGGGATGGGATTGGTCCACTTCTGGGCCGAACCGTTCTTGCACGCGCCATGTGGGAAACAAGACCATGTGGCAGAGCTCCAGTGGAGCCGTACCAACAGGAGCAATTGTCTTTTCGGGACATAGATCATGCATCTTCTTTTCGGAGCATAGATCCGCGGCAACCGAATCGATGAGGTTCTGATCCGTGGGGTCATAGTCGTAACTGGGTCCCTCTCTGTGCAGTCTCCAAGGTTCCCACGAAAGCTCCTCCACCTGCATCCCACCTTCTGCGCGTGGGCGGCGCCATACATCCAACCACCCATACGAAGACGGGAGCGAACTACCAGCCAGGCACGAGTCTCTGCGTTTTGGCCCAGATCTACATCGATTCTCCAGACTGGAGGCGCCTCCGCAGGCCGATTCAGTACTTTGTGGCTTCATCTGCCAGTCGGGCCCGGTGCTGGCGCAGGCGCTGTCGCTGCTCGGGGAAAAACGACGAATCGATGTTACCTTCTTGACCTCCTCCTCAATACGGTCTCCTGCCCAGGCAGCCGAGCTGCCAGTGGCACGCCTCTGGAGCGGATGCCGAGTCTCCACCCAGCGGTGCGACAAATTCGCTGGCCCAACGGGCCAAGGGCGTTCTAAGATCTTCGGCAGCAGCTTGAGAATCCTTCGAGTGCGCGCGCGCGTGGCTGCCCTCCTGGGGGTCCCCAGGTGAAAAATACCGCAAGCAAATCGCGGGCGGTCCCCGGGCGAGTCCCGGGCGGTCCACCGGGGGGTCCCTGGGCGGTCCCGGAGTCCCTGTCGCGGATGCGACAATCCCTGGGGGCTGCCTCGCGTCTCAAGAGGCCCCCAAGGCGGTCTAGGAGGGCCGAGAGTCACTGGAAGTCGTTACGAGATGCCCAAGACGGCCTCCAGACTGCTGCAACCGCCTCCAAGACGCCAGAATAACGATTCTACACTGGCTTTTGAAGGTCTTCAGAGTTCTCACCTTTTCGACCGCCGACGCTCAAAGACGGCCCAAGAAGCTCCTAAGATCGCTCCGATAAGGCCCATTAAGCCTCCAAGAGAGCCCCAATGCGGCCCACGGGGGCTTATCGCCAAAGTTTTCCCAAGACTGTACTGGAGAGCCCCAAGACACCTTCAGGAAGACCCCTAGACGGGGAGCCCCAGCGGACATTTCGACTGTTCGGCCTCAAAATCGCCCCCAGAGGCCCCCCCCCAGGCCGCCGAAGAGCTCCAAATAGGCCTCCGGTCTCCAAATCGCTCCCCAAAGCCCCCCCCACCCAGGCCTTCGAGGAGCTCCCAATAGGTAGCCCCGCGATGCTCCCAAGACGCGCCCAGGCGGCCACGAGAGGCCTCCAACAAGTAGCTCCCCAGAAGCTCCGCGAGCCCTTCAACGGGCATCCCAACAGACCCTGCACGGTGGCGGAGTGGGCCGAAGACCATGGCATCCATTGCCGCTTCGCCTGGTCCAGCGAGGCATGGAGTCTCCATGCGGAGGGGGCAGGACGAGACAATTAAAAAGACATCTGGATGCCCACCTGAAACAACAAGTACAACGCCGGCCAAACTACGCAACGATTCTACAACAAAATCTCCCAGATGGTTTCATCTCCAAACCGCCGACCGTCACCCGGCACAAAGCCAAATACCCGACACAGCAGCGCATGCACCACCGCCCCCTTCACTGCGTACGTGGTCACCACGGTCACGTGCAAGAACGTACATGCACCGCCTCATGCCTTTGGCCTTTGGCCCTCCACAAGGCAATGCACAAACATCGAAACAGAGGGCGTACACGGCTACATGCACAAACGTCACATCACCGATTCATAACGTTGGCCCTCCACCAGAAAATGAGCAAGCATCGAAGCATCAGGCGCCTACAGTAGACGAACAACGGCGTGCAACACCGTGCCACTATCTATACATAATCGCGGATTTCCGAGCCGTCCTTTCGCCCAGGACAGCGACCGAGAACCCTCCGAAGAGACACCAAAAGGCATCCATGAGGATTCTCACCCACAACCGCAGTTGCGCCGACCAGCAGCGCCGCATGGCCCACGAACGCGCACGCAAAAGCCAACGATGCATTAATGTGGGCCGTCGGAATGAACGTAATGATTAAATCACCGCTTGAAAGTTTAGAAAGAGGAGGGATAGACAAGGAGGGTGGGACATGTAGAGGTGGACGGACATGTGGAGGACGTGGGGGACATGCAGAGGTGGATGGTCATGGAGATGGACATGTGGAGAACACGCGGAGGTATTGTAGAGGGGGATAGACACGCTCAAGGGGATTCGAAGGTCGAGGGTTGGCTGTGTCCATAGGACCGCAGTCCGCTAAACGACAAGGGGGAGGCGCACGAGGAGCGGCAGGGGCGGAGGAGGAAGACGAAGAAGAGGAGGGAGTGGACGGATGAGGAGGATGAGAAGGAGGAGGAGGAGGATAAGTGAGCTGGCGTCAGAGGGACGGCTAACACATAGCATAGGCCGTTACCTTGCGCGGGCCCGTCCTCGTCAACCGGCGGCGGCTGGCAGCGCCACTCAGGCGCGTGCGGGAGGAAGCTGTTGGGGGGGTTATGCTCCCTCCCAACCTGCCCGACAAGACCGTGACAACCAGGCTGTCTTCTGAGAAGTCCTGCCATCCCGGCACGACTACCCAAATCAGCCCCTCGGCTGCGGACAAGCCCTGTGACACAAGGCGTGGGTACATCACTTGAGCCGAAACGGCTACAGAGGAGGATAAAGATCATGAGCAGGAGGAGGAGGAGGATGGAGGAGGAGGAAGAGGAGGATAAAGATCATGAGCAGGAGAAGGAGGAGGAGGAGGAGGATGGAGGAGGAGGAGGAGCCTCGAGCGTGTAGTCTCCGCAGTGCACAAGCAGGTCCCCCTCCGGAATGTCCTCTGGCTCCAGCTGCTCCTGCGCGCATGGAGCCCCTCCCTCCCTCGTCCACCCTTCTCTGGTTCATCCTCCCTCGTCCCTCCCGTTCCTCGTCCTCGTCCATTCCCTCTCGTACCTTTTGCCCCCCACTCGCTCTCCTTCCTCCCTCCTCCCCTCCCTCCTCCCCCCTTCGCTACTCCCTTGACCTCTCGTTACTCCTCCCTTCTTCTACCACCTTCTCCTCCTGCTCCTCCTCCTTCTCATCATCATCACCATCATCACCATCATCACCATCATCACCATCATCACCATGCAACACATCACCATGACCATA
>CAUYUJ010014369.1:349871-387371 GCA_963575745.1 Prorocentrum cordatum | reverse complement strand
AGGCTTTGGCTCATATCGCATGAGCAAGAGAGCGAGACGAAGCATGGGATCTGGAGTAAAGGATAGGATGGGCATCGTCAATGGAAAAGGTATTTTCCGATCTCTGATGCAAGTCGTGCGCCTCAGTGAGGCACAGTCATATATCTGGCCGGGCCCGGCTTGAGCCAGGCACGGCAGCGGTACATGCTCGATTTATACCTCGCCTTTAACCTTCTCCGTTTAAAGTCGGAGGGGGAGGAGACGAGCAGGTACCGCACTTCTACACTATGCGGAAAAACAGTGCTAAGCAGCAGCGGCTGCCTACAAGGAAGGGGCGCGCGAGTAGCCTCGCTACCGGCGAGTTTCCTCGCTACTAAAGCGCACCTGCCCGCGGGTTTCCCCGCTGGCTCGGGAGGCAGGGCCGTCCTCAGACGACCTGCCCGCCCTATACGGTGTATGTTTCTTCAGCTCGTGCTTGAAGGATTGCTGGCCGGCCATTACTTGTAGGAGTAACGCGCGGTCAATACTACCTTTGGTATGACCATCGGCAGTCATATCCCGCGTGTCACACCATTGGACGCTTTCCACGATTCCGCGTTCCATCATCTGGCGGATCCAGCTGATGTGCCCAAGCAGAGTACATTCTGTGGGCTTCTTCAGATCTTTGCTAGACAAAGACTTGAAGACAGACTCGGCATCAATAGTCAGAGTGACTTTGATACATAGACCACCCATTTCCAATATGTTCTTTAACTGTGTGGGGGTCAATGGTCCCGAGTGTAGCTCGTGGAGCGTTACAATGGTCGGGTAGCAGTCTTCCAAGTTGTGGGCTGCTGCCAGTGTTTCCGCAGAGTAGCTCGAACGCACCTGCAGTCGATGAGACTTGCAGTATGCGTCCACCAGGTGCACGACGGGTTTCCCCGCTTGCGTGTGGCCACGCCTCAGCAGGTTAGCCCCGCGGATACCATAGCCTTTGACTTCGTCGTCTTCATCTCCGTTGAGACGACGATAGCCAGAATCGCTATGCAGGTCGACTTCTCCTGTTGGGGTCATAGCTTGATACACGATCTTCTTCGGACCTGCCTGTAGCTTTCTGGTAACCGCGTTTAGTCGTCGTACCTGGATGTTTGTCGGTTCCTGGATACGTTGTAGTGAGACAACATAGACCATCAGCCATACCTGCGTGATCAACGCATAGGCTAGAGCGCCACGAAGACTGACGAACATGTCAGAAATCGTCTTTGTCGCTTTGCTCTCAGGATCAGCTCCTGTGAGTTCTGGATGTGTGATAGGACGAAGCTGTTTGATGTATTCGTCCTGATCAAGAGTGACGCTCCCATCATCGGTCTTGTTGTACCGAACGGCACAGTTTGTGTATGTGTGCTTGTTCAGTTTGCACTTCCCAAACGTATCTTCAACACACTTGACATACTTGTCAATAGCCTCTTCCTTCCCAGTCATATTGATGTCATCAACGTGCTTGGCTGTCAAGAGGTTTGGGCTCATCTCGAACTCTTCGTCGTATGAAGTAGGCTGTAGCCCAAAGCTCCTAGTGATGGACCTGAGCTTCAGCGAGAATGCCCTGGGAGCATCCTTCGTGCCCGTCCCCGGTTTCAGACACCGGAGACAATGCTTTGATTCGTCATATGACTCAAAGCCTGGCAGTGTGCGAAGGACAGCTGCTGACCCAGGTGGTAGTGTGAAGCACGCCACACGCTCTTTCTCGCCCGTTGCCGCGGCGAGCTCGCCATAGGTCAGTCCCTTCAAGAAAGCCATGTTGATGTCCAGGGAAGCGATGATCCAAGCTTTGTTGCATGCAGCAGAACTTGCGAGCAGTCTCTGGCTTGACCTCCTTGCCGTGCCAGAGAAGGTTTCGACATCAAAGGCTTCAAGGTCCATGAAGCCACGGAGTACCAAGCGTAACCTGATCGTCCTTTCCATTTCGCCCTTTTCGTTCTTGACAAACTTCCATTTGTATACGTAGCGTGACGTCATGATGTTAGACGCCTTGCTTAAGTCAGTCATCTGGAAGCATTTGTTGTCAAGCCAAGTCTTCAATTCTGTGTAGAGGGCTTTGGAAACTTTGACCGGATTTGCTTGGATGTCGGCCTTCGTGAGTAGATCGTCTTCCTTGACGACCACGGCACGTTTGGAGGCAGCACTAACGTATACTCGCATAGTTGTGACGCTGCTGTCATCCAACAATCGGTGTTGCTGCTCGGACAGGACGACTTTGGACATGTCTGCAGTGAAGCAGAGCTCGATGTACTTCCCGTGCTCATCGGAGTCCAGATCATATTTGCTATCCGGATCCGTGGAGCATAAAGGAACGTAGTAAGAAGTGTCCATGTCGTATCCTGGCGGGTGACCCCGCTCCGGCAAGTGGCCTTGCACATCTTCACAGGTCGTAGAGACTAACACACACTGTGTGTCTGTCATGTATGTGGGAACTGTATGCATGACTTCCTCTGTGTCAGCTTCAAGGAGTGTTCTGTCATCCATCAGTTCAGCATACCACGACTTCAAGACAAAAGCATCCAGATCTTCTTCTGTTTCCTCTATGATGGTCGGGAGCCGACCATCGTTATCCGTAGGAGGCTCCTCAGGAGCAGCTGCTGGAGGTGATTCGCTTGGTGGTGGACCATCAGCGAGTTCCTCAAACTTAGTGAGGTCTTGGTCAAATCCAGCAGACGGCTTCCTGGATTTAAGACACTGGATGATGCGTGAGTGTGTAGATCCTGTGATGTCATAGATGTTCAAGGCAGTGCCATCAGCTTCATAGTAATGAAAACCAGGGGTCACATCATTATCATAGTGCACTAGTGTACAGCTGTCTGCATAGGGTGCAGCAGGCAACTTCGTCAGGCTCTTGGCAAGTCGTACAGCAACAACGTTTTCAATACGAAAGTAGTTGCGTATGAGGTACTGAAGAGCCAAGTGCACCTTAGGCGAAAGTCGGCTCGCAGCAGTCATCTGCAGCCGACCCTGTTTCGCTGGTAGATATCCGAAAGTCATGGCGGGTTTCCCCGCTGGCAGACCGGCAATAAAGGCCAATACTGTCCGAAGGGCCGTATTGTCCGATCCTATCTCGCGGACCATAAGTGCTTCGATGTACAGTGTGTGTCGTGTGTCAGGATACTGTACTCGCACTTCGCGACTGCCGACCTTCACGATGACCTGGCCTCGGTCAGGTTCGTTGCGGATGACCGGGTATGGACCACTCCATCCACCCCAGTCGTCTTTCGTGGTGGTCGGGCGATGATAGTCCACGAGATCTCCCTCTTTGTAGTGAAATTCACCCGTAGCAGTAGTCTTCGTACGGAGAGCCCTGTTCGTCTTGGCAACCGCAGTGGCCTGCGTGATTGCCTCCAGACTAACCCTCCTGATTGTTTCCTCCCTTGAGTGATCTGATGATTCAGCGGACTGATCATGATCCAAGACAGGGAAATCGGGAAGCATAGCTGGTTGTCTGCCATACAGCGCATTGTACGGAGACACTTCATTGTAGAAGGTAAATGCGTTGCTGGCAAACAAGGCTTCATGTAAGAGACGAGTGAAATTGAGAGGAATATTTAATCTATTCAATTCTTCTCCCATCACGTGTAAGAGGTGTCGCAGGATGCCGTTCCTAGCTTCGATAGTTGTAGCGTGTTGGCCACGCGCTCGTATACGAAGCTCTGTTCCCTTAGCCTTAAGGATGGCCTTTGCTGTATCATTATTCAGTGCTCCTTCCCCATCGGAGTATAAGATTTTAGCAGGGCCATGTTGCATCCAAGTCGTATGATAGGCATCGAGAACAGTATGCATGGCTTTATCAGGAATCTCTGTGCCAGCTGCCCAGCGAATACAACGGTCGATGATGTGAAAAACAATATGTTCCTGTTTGTAAAAGAAAAGATCACATTCGACTTCCTCGTTGAAACGTCCTGGCAGTGACACAGAAGGCATCACCGTGTTGCCTGGTTTGTCCCAGGCTCGACATTCTCTACACGAGTCACAAATGCCTTTGATCAGACTCAAACGGGTTTCACCCAGACCAACCTTGGTTAGAATCATCCGCATTTTTGGCTCCTTGGCATGAAACCATCTCAGGTGGAGTTTGCGGAGTTCTCGCTGCACTACAGCTGGGTCGAAGCTGCGCAGGTTTTGGAGGCTGAGCTGAACGTCGAAGCGAGTCCAATCAGGGAGCCTTGGCCTTGGCCTCGGCTCTGCTTGAGGCTGCGGCGGTGGTGGAGGATCTCCTCCCTCCATGCGTCCGCGCCTTGCTGCAACTTGTGGCAGTCTACGGTGATCGTCAGAGCTGCCAGCGCCACTGTTGCCACCATTAGCCCCGTCGGCTCTGGTGATGTCATGGCTGCTGGCGCCTGCGGTTGGATCGCCCTCACCAGGCCGTGGCGGCCTAGGCGCGCGTATGCGCGCTCTCGCGGCCGGCGCCGCTTTTGCGGCTGGCGCCGCTTCTGCGGCTGGAGCCGCTTCCGCGGCTGGCGCCGCAGGAGCGGCTTGCCCCGCCGGGCGCGGCTGGCCAAAGTTATCTGGCAGCTTCCATTTTTCGGCGAATCTGCATTGGCCAGATATCTTGGTGTGGTGAGGATTGCTCTTCTGATATTCCTTCTTACAGCTTGGACAGTCCCAGTAATACGGTTCAACATCATACCACCGACACATCTTCGGATCCCTGCTGTGCTTTGGTGATTGCTTGTAGTTGTTGTCCACACAGCCAGGGCACCCAAGACCGCCAGGTGGTGGTCGCCAGATTTCTCCGTTTGGGTGTCTCCGGATTGTTGGGTCGTCCAAGTCGTAGCCAGCACTGTTTGTTACGAACGCATAGCTGCGTTCACGATTCGCGAATGGATCGCGACCGTAAGCAAACAGGTCTTTGGCGATTTGCACCGCATCAACGATCAGTGACTGCATTCTGTAGGTATACTGTGCCGCCCTTGCTAGTTCTTTATTACAAGCATTGGCGTGCACATGATTACCTGGACAACGCTTGCCTCTGAAAGGTGCCAACAACTCTTCTTTGTTTGCCATCATCTGTGTTGGCTTGCGGATGTATTGTCCAAATGAATCTTTGAGACCAGTCGTGCACTGATCAATAATCGTTTGGCAAGTGACCTTGCGTTGTGCCAGTTCCTTCCATGGCTGGATCTCATCCACCCACGTGCCCATTGGTTGTTCCCTGAGAAAGAAACGTCTTAGGTCGTCTTGTAATAGAGCGACTGTTCCACAGAACGTGATGTGAGGCAGGTCCTCTTTGTGGTGTTTAAGCCACGTATCATGATTGACCTGTGCGTTGAAATAGGAGGGAAGTCCAGTAGTTCTGCAGCTTGGCTGCAGAATCGTGATCTTGACAAAGCAAGTCTTGAGGTAGTGGAGGACTGCTCTTTGTACTTCCGAGTTTCCAAGGTCAACCATAGATATCTTGTCAAGGTTCCCGCCTGACGAGAGTCCCCTCTTGAAGGCTAATATGGATATACCACCCTTGCCCCCACATAATTCAAGCATGTCCACTTGATTGTTTCTGCCGTAGCATAATGACTGGACTATCGAGAAGACATCAGCATGTGAGTCAGCGGGTTGCCCCGCCGGTAACATCATGAAGATGTCCTCTGATTCGCTGTCCGAGTCCGAGTCGTCAAGAGGAACGTCGTTGAAATATGTGGAGCAGTCAAGCCCTTTGAGGTCCTCTCCACAGTCGTCGTTACCGTCTTCCACTTTCTTCGGGACTTTCTTCGGTTTGATGCCGGCTTCTTTGTCAGCTTTCTGCTTTTCTTTCTGTTTTATCCTGGCATCAGTGGGCAACGCAGTTTCCGCGGAGAGATCCGCTGCGGAGGAATCCGCTGTAAAGTCAGGAAATGGCGGAATTTCAGGAAGGTTGTTGGTGGGTCGCGTTTGGCAACGCTCAATCGAAGGGGGAGGAGATCGATCGTCGTCGACGATCGTCACACGCTTTGGGCGTGGCCTTCGCGACTCACCATTGCCATGAAGAACTGGAGCCGGAGGCTCCCAGTATAGCCGAGTACTGATGTTTGTAACCCCATCAGGTAATGGAGCTACATAATTGTACCCAGTTGGCTGATCCTGGATTCTGATATCTTGAACGATCTTGTTCGTGTCCAGGTCGGTCGTGACTCTACGAACCACATGGTCCCATTGAGGGCCCTTTTGTGGACATTGGACGTAGTGTCTGACCTTTTTGTCAACGCGTGTACACACACTGAGGTGTACCGCACTCCGCTCATTCCTGATCATGTTGGCTTTATCGAGTTGATCAAGGAAGCGTGCAATAATAATAGCCAAAGTTTTATACCGAAACTCGGCACGTTGCTGATCTTGGCCATACCAATCCAAATCATGCTCCTTGTGTGATCCACAAGTACATTTCCATAAGTTTATCGGTATATGAGGACAAGATGTAGCAACTTGTATATAAGAACCACTGGGATATTTACTGGATCGGTCAAACTTGATACCGAAATGACAGAGTCTCATTCGTATAATGCTTAGCTTCAAATCTTCGATAACATCTTTGATCGGACCCTGTTTCCAGAAATACCCGGGTGGCCCCAGGATAACAATCTGCATTCTCAGAGCACGCGCTTTGATCAGGAGATTTTGTATACGTTGATAATGTGGTCCCGCCCTCTTTCCTGGAGTACGAACGTACCAATCAGAGGGTGTGGCCACCCACAACATATTGTAGTCTCCTGCCAACAAATTTCCCAAATACTGTGTTCCAGTTGAAGTCATTACCTCATTATGGGTAATCCGGTCGCATATATATCCACGGGTTCGGAGTTCAGCGCAAGCTGTGCGAATATCTTCGATGACGAGACATTTTGAATGATATTTTTCTTCTCGGGCCTCAGCGCGGCCAACGTATGTCGCGAGGAGGCCGGTATTCGGCTTCTCTTCGCAAGCGAGCGCCGCCGGCGCGCCCGCCTGCCCCCGTCAGCGGCGGTCGTGTGACCACGTTGCCGTCTGACTCGGGGGCATGCTGTTAGCGGATGGCTCCGCAGGAGTCGCCGGTGCGGCTACGCTCACGATCTCCACGCGGGTTGGCCCCGCAGAGTCCGACGAACCTCCGCCCGTGTAGCTTGGTGGTGGTGGCGGTGTCGCGGGTGGCCCCGCTTGGTTCTCAGGCGTCCATTTATTCACCGCCTCCTGGACTGCCCAAAATATCTTGGACTTCAGGGCATCCTTCATATGTGGCCAGGTCCCTTCGGGACACTGTTGGCCCTCCCACCAGCTGTTCAGCGTCCTGTCCACGATCAAACGGGTCGTGTCTTCCAGGAGCTGCTTGTCGAGATACGGCTCGACAATGTACGTATCAGTCGTGACGGTCATGGACTGTCCCGTCGCGGGTTGCCCCGCTGTGGTCTCGGCGGGTGGCCCCGCACTTACTCCGGCGGGTGGCCCCGCACCTACACCGGCGGGTGGCCCCGCACGGGGGTCCTCTTCGTTCTCCGTCTCGGTGTAGCCATCCCGACTGCTGCGGATCGTGAAGGTGTTCGTGACCGTCTGGCTTTTAGCCCCGTCATACAAACCGCAGGGAATGGCTAGATGTCCTGAGGGGGTTTTCTTCGCCCTCAGGACCTTGGCGCCCCTCCCCAGCTTCAGAGTATAATCTCCGCTGGGGAAGATAACCTTCTGGTAGCCTGGCTTCAGCACGATGATCGTGTCACGTGCTTCCATGGCACCAAGGCCCCAGATGGCCGGGAGGTTGGCACCCGAGCCTTCTGCGATGTTGGAGGCATACTCCTCGATACGGGGGCTTGCCTCATTGGCGTATTGCACCCCGATCTTGAAGTTGCCCATTTTCCGACATATCGCAGCACCCTCACCGACACCGTTAATGTAGAGGGTCTTGCTCAGGGTGCATATGGCAGGTCTATGATTGTACCTGGCCATAGCCTCCTGGAAGGTTCGCGCCGTATTGGCTCCAATGATGTTCACGTTGGAGCCAATGTCTAGCATGAACGAGATGCACGGCAGTCCGTCTTCGTCGGGAAAGAATGTCCCATTCCGCGCTGCCAGAGCCATCGTACCATGGTCATCGGTGTGGTACGTAATCTGTGAACCGAGTGTGCCTTTCAACAGGCGTTGTTCAAGCACCCATTGGCTCATGGTTAACTCGGTGCACCACATCTGCTCATATTGGCGGCGCTCCTCTACGGTAATTGGTTCCTGTTCAAGAACCCAATAATTCGCAGAGAGTGTGGACATCCATTCACCTCCTGGCGGCAGCGTGTCCGTGTTGTCACGTGCATAGGTCAGCCCTTTTGTATCGATCATGAATGTGGTGTGGAACTGGGCTGCCTCCGCGCTCTCAGCGCTTGCCCGGCTTCTAGCGCTGACCGGGCTTGCCACACGTGAGGTCCTGGATGATCCAGTCGGCCTGCGCGTGCCGCCTCCACTCCTGCCACTCCGCCTGATGTTGGCCTCCATTGCCCTCAGGAATCCTGGATTCGGAGGTCCATTTGCGGGTGGCCCCGCTTTGGCGGCGGGAGCCGCTTCGGCGGGTGGCCCCGCTGCTGGGGGCTCCTGTGCTCGAAGCGTAGGCAGGATTGGCATCTGGATGCCTTGCTCTGGCGCTGGCCAGGGGGATTCCTGTGCAGCTGGGGCACGTGCGGATGGCTCCGCCGAGTGCGCGGCTCGAGCCTCTAGTGCCTCCACTGCTTCCCGTAGCCGACGCATTTCCCGGGCATCTGCCACGTACCTTTCCTGCTGGCGCGCCTGTTCCGACTCAGCGTCGCGCTGTCCAGCATATGGGAAATGTGCTGTAATTATGCCCGGCCCACGACATACGGCGCAGGGGGCCTCGTTTGGCGCGCCTGGCCGCTGATTGCGGACGTGCTGCTGTGCAACACGATCCCAGCATATATCGTGGAAGAAATGCCCACACGCCAGTCTCCACACTGTGGTGCCCATCTCGTAGGTGTCCATACAGATTGGGCACTGTGTGAAGTTGTAGTCTGAAATGACTGGAGCAGGCACGTCTGGGCGAGTCCGAGCTTGGCGCTCGAAAGTGGTTTCGCCCTCCCGATATGGCGTCGGTGGCGGCCGTCTATCTGTCCGTTCAGCGGGTGGCCCCGCGTCTGCGGGTGTCCCCGCTTGGTTTTCACGCTCGATCCTTCTCTGGATCGCGCGTTGTTGGCGCAGCCTGGCGTTGTCCCGAGCCTGCTGCCTAGATGCCAGTATCGCTTGCTGCGTGTCGTGCACGTCGCGGATGTAGTCTGGCATGCTGCCCATAGCGGCTGGCACCGCGAGACCAGCTGGCTGAACTACGGTCTCGGGGTCCGTCGGCGTGGGCATGTAGGCGTAGTGCGGCATAGACTGCGCATCGACCGCTCGTGTAAACTGCAAACGAAACATCTCATTGGCAAGATTCCGAGTGTATTCGTTCGCAGGTGGCCCCGCAATCATAGGAGTGTTATTCATCTGCGCGTAGTACTCCGGGTACATCGGCGCGTCCATGGCCTGTGCCTCTGCTGGTCCATGATTGTCCCATCCATATATTGGGTGTGATGCTATTCCTGGAATAAACACCTGTCGATATGGATTCGTGGGATCAGCATTTGGAGCATCTTCAGAAGTCCAGCTCCAGAGAGGCCGAAAGTCGCCATGATTCGTAACATCTATGTTGCGGTTCCGCAACAGGCTGGGCACTCTATCAGCTTGTTGCTGCAGAAAGGTAGCCTGTGCTCTCAAGTTGGCTGCCCGACGTTCGTAGTCTGAACCTTGCTGTCCGTCAGCGGGTGGCCCCGCATGTGCGAGTGACTCCGCAGGCGTTCGCTCGGCGGGTGTCCCCGCAGCCACTCCTCCTCCACTACCCCTCGGAGTGCCAAAGGGAGTGGTTGCCTGGAGTGCTGCTGCGAGCGCCGGATTCCCGCGAATCGCCTGGAGTCTTTGCCACAAGCTGTTCTCGCTCGTTTCAGACGGCGGAGTCCGAAACGGCGAGCCACCATCTGATCCGCCCATAGGGACAAACCTCGCACCTCCAGCTTGCTGCGGAGGGCGTTGTGGTTGTGGTCCTAGGATGCCTGGTGGCTCCGCAGGAGGGCGCAGGTTCCTCTGCTGTGCGTCTTGGATACCTGTATGCACCGCCCACGGGTCAGCACGGTATAGCTGATCGGTTAGTCCAGAGACGTCGGCTGATGTCAAATGGCTGTTGAGGGCCTGGACCCATGACTGCTGGTCCGGCCTCCAAGGAGATGCTACCGTTGCTACTGGTGTGACCACTTGTTGCCATGAACCGTCCGAGGTGTCTACCGCGGGTGTCCCCGCACCTGCGGGTGGCCCCGCTTCAGGCATGACCTCGTCCTCCTGGGCATTCATCATGAGGACTGTCTGTGTGTCGTACGGTCGTGGAGCAACATCTTGCTCGGTCATGACCAAATTGAATGGACGACCGTCCGTCTTAGTCCAGCCCTTTAGGTACATGGCGTGATCTTCCATTACACCCAGAGTTCTGTCACACATTTTAAGTGGCAGGTAGTCATCGGTGCGAATCCTGTCCGCGGGTTGGCCCCGCCTCCGCGACTTGTCATAAGCCAGCGGATTGCTCCAGGCTTCGCCGACCCGATATTTCGCAATGCTCACAATCTGGAGGATATGATCGGGCGGTATACGTCCGTCGTGGCCTCGTGTCATGACTATGTCATTTGCTGATCTCCATAGGGAGAAGCCACTGGACAGCATCTTGTTGATGCTGCAGAATATGAGCACCTCCGAGTCAGGACGGATGCCCGATTGAATCCTCGGGTCGCCCGGGAGGTAGGGGCAGCCGTGCACAAATTGGCGCCCCCCCTTCCTCTTAGGGTTGTCCTGTGCGAGGCATGAAAGGCCATTAGCAAGAATGTCCTTGACATACTCCCACTGTGTCCCGTGGATGAAATATACTGGGTCGTCTGGTTCTTTCATCCATGTTGTGATCGGCTTGTACAGCGACTCGGGACAGTGGATGCCTGGACTGCTGTGGCCGTTCGTGGCTCTGATGAAGTACTGTGGCCTGCGTGCCTTTGGTCGAAACCTGGGAGGCAGCAGCATGCTGTCATCCACGCATTTCATCTGGAGCCTGCCCTTCTGCATGCCGTGATGGTCAATCATCTCACAGCAGTTTAGCAGCACCCAATACACGTATGACGTGTGGGGCTTGCCCTTGATCAGCACCTCGTGCATTTCACGATAGCCTTTCCACTGATCATTTTCAGTCCAGTTTGTTAGCAGATCGTCAACGACAACCCAGCCATCGTATGGATCGAAAGTGCTGATCTTTTCGAAGTGTCGGCTGAATCCGTCCTTCCAATATGGACTGTGGCGTAGGGCTGTAGAAAACCATATTGACACCTTGGTCATCTGCCCTTCACGCGGCAAAGTCGGATCCATGCCGAACCTCTCCATGACCTTCAGGAGCTCTGCTTTATGCTGCGCAACGCGTAGTGGCGGCCTGTCTCGCAACATATTTCCCACGGTTTGTTGTTCACGTTCCCAGTCGTTGCGGCACTCGAAGTTACGACGAACAGGACAATTAATGACATCGTATCGGTCCGTGTCGTCTGGAGTGACTCGTGGGTTTATGGTGCGCTTCGGGCCTTTGCCTTCAATGCCTTGCCAGTATTCGATGGCTCCCAAAGGGATGTTCCTTAGAACAGACATTATTGGCTGCCCTTGTGCGGGTGGCCCCGCTAATGCAGCCGGCGGCGCTTTAACGGGTGGCCCCGCTAATGCAGCTGGCGCCGCTTTAATGGGTGGCCCTGCAGAACCTGCGGCTGACGAGGCAGCTCCTGCGGATGACTCCGCGCCAGGGTTCGGGTGACCTTCGTCAGCAGCTGCATCATCGGTTAGTTTCTGTTGGTCGCCAAATTCTTTGAGGACTCTGAAGCGTTCTTCCCTTGAGAGAGTGCCTTCTGCGGGTGTCCCCGCTGCTACGGCTGGCGCCGCTTTAGCGGGTGGCCCCGCAGAGCCCTTGTCCTCCTTAGCCTTGGCGGCCGCTTCCGCCCGCACCGACCTCATCCCAGCTTCGGGCTTCGGCTGTGCTTTCATTCGTGCCGAACCTGGTCGTGGTGCAAGGCGCGGCTGATGCAGAGTTGGAGTCCAGTCACCTCGGAAAGCTGCCTTAGGCTTGTCGCGAACTTCGTCCTTGACATCGCCTTGGGTCGCCGGTGGCATCGGGGTCGATGGTCCAGCAAAAGCCTTCCTCCTCTCCGTCACGGACAGACCGGGAGGATCTTCCAGCTCAAGGTCGTCCGTCTTGGCGATCCCTCTGGCCTTCGCCCGCCCCTGTGTTCCTTCGGGGCTCTTGGACGGGTGCCTTTTCGCAGGAGTCGGTGAAGACGAGGAGTCGGCTTTAGGTCTTGGAGGTGGTCTGCTGCCCTTGCCCGGTTGTGGACCAGGAGGGTCTCTAGGAGGGCCTTCTGGCTGGCCATGATCATGGATGACCTGCCTCATCTGGTCGATGTCGGCAGTACCTTTTATGGCCAGCTTGTACTTGCCATTCTCATGGCGGTAGATTACCCTCGTGCACAACCACTTCTGCGCCGAAGAGCTGTAGTACCAGCAGGCGCTTCCATCAGGGAATGGATTCTCTGAGCCGTCTTCCGCCGCCCATTCTTCATTCAGTTCGGTGTGGTCAGTGCCGGCGGCGGACTCAGCAGCAGATGCAACAGCTATCCAATCGTCTTCCGCGGATCCAGCGGCTGGCGCTGCGTCTGCGGGTGACCCCGCTTCTTTGCTGGATTCTGCGGGTGACCCCGCCTCTTTATGGAATCGGCGGTTCCATTCCTTGAGGCGATGGTCATTGGGAAGCTGTACCCAATTTTCCCTGACGATGTTGGCCACCTCTTCGGTCATAGGGACACGATCGGCTTCGGTGATGCGCTTTCCTCCTCCAGGGACCTCCTTATTAGGATCATGGACGTTGCCAGCGTCATCTCCATGAGACCAATTCCACGGGGTCTCACCGTGATGAGGGCTCCTGGAGGGGCGGTCCATCGGACACCTGCGCATGTGACCTTTGAAGGGCTCGCACTGACATACTTGTTTCCTGTATGTCTTGCGATCGTTGATGATCTCCTGTTTCTTAGCCCTTTTGTCCCAAGCCTCTGGCGTCTTGGTCTTGCCACCCTTGGTACGTATTATCGCGCCAGTTTCGTCCCTTTTAGTGCAGTACTCCTTAGAATACCAGTGGCGAAGCGTGTCCATCGAGTAGCCGGGGTACCATTTGATGTACCAATCCGGCACATGCTGAGCGGATACTCCGACGGAGTGCTCAGTACTGTATGGATAGCCCGATTCATCATGTGTAGGGCGTCTGGGAGCTGAACGGCTCCTTCTGCGGGCTGGCCCCGCTGACGCACTACCGCGTGCCATTGGCCTTTGATCGTCATGCTCTGAGTCTCGGGGAGGCGACGGTCGTCTGTCCTTCTTGGCGTAACGCATGTCCTCCGAGTCCTCTGAGCTGTCCTGGACCATGAACACGTTTTGATACGGGCTTCTGAAGTACCCGATGTCGTTTAACTGCTCCATCGTGAGGTCGTTAATGTCCATTTGATCACAACCTTGCATGAATACATCCATAGACCAAGCGGGTGGCCCCGCTGTTGCGTCTGGCGTCTCTTCGGCGGGTATCCCCGCTAGAGCTTGGAGTGCTGTCAGCATCTGAGATGCTGACATGTCCGAGTCCAAGTATGGACGTAGACGTGCAACTCCTGGGTGTGACAGCAGTTCGTTCATGGTTATCTGCTGATGTGCTGGCGCACTCAGGAGTCGGATTGCTTCTGAGACCTGCTCTTGGAGCATGTCCTTATAATCTTCTTCGGCTTCTTCGGAGTCGGAATACGCGGGATGGCCCCGCATTTCGTCATCGGCGTCTCCCGCCTCCGAACCAGCCCACGAGGGATTTGGCAGCAACGGCATGCCAATCACTTGCGGGGCCAGCACGGCGGTGAGTTCTTCCTCTGTTGCCGGGACGGTCTCGGCTTCGGAGACCTCGTCGCCGGCGGGTGGCCCCGCTGGAAGACCGAACCAAGCATTGTACGCGACCTCGTCGACCTCGTCCCAGCCGTGGAACTCGTCGAAGAGGGTCACTGCGTAGTCTTCCAGGGCTACAGTTGCTTCAGCGTAGCGGGCCATCACGTAATACGTGGAGGAGCCCGCGGCGGGAGCCGCTTCTGGATTGACGTAAAACTCGTAGTCAATGTAATCTATGTCATCCATAAAAGAATTTTGAGCCAAATGTACGGATCCCTTTCCTTTCCCCTTCGGGCATTGATCGCGCAAATGCTCTGTGCTACCGCATGTATGACACTTCATAGTATTGCCAGAAGCGTCCCTAGGGTTGCCCCTCCGCCCTTTTCCCTTACCGGAGGTCCGCCTGTGACCCCGACCTTTGCCTCCGATAAGAACTTCTTCAAAAGCCATATCAGTTAAGGACGTGAGGAAAGCAGTAATACCCCTACCATGCATACGGCGTCTGCGACCCCCTTTGCCACGACCCTTTCCAAATCGTTTGAAATGTCGGCGTACTGCACGTCTCACCTTTCTGACTGGTTTCTTCATAAAGCGCCTCCAACGGCGTTTTGATTTGCGATAAGCCATAAAGGCGGCTTCCGCTCTTTGTTGTTCAGAGAGGTGAGTGTCATCCGCTGGGTAGTCATTACCAGCAGAGACTATGCCATTGTGCTCATCGTCAGATGAGGTATCCGTGTCAGTGCCAGATTCAAACGGTGAGGGTGGCTGAGACCCTTGAGCGGATGACTCCGCTTGGCCCCAGAGGGTTGTGCCCGAGGGCGGGCTTGCAGTGTAGGCGGCGCCTGGCGAGTAGTTCGACCAGGCGTTCGCCTCAGCTGCCTCTGCCGATGCCTGGCCAGTCTGCCCTAAAAGGGCAGTGGCCTCGTTGGGCATATCGGCTGGGTCAGCCCAGGGATTTGGCTCGCCAGGACCAGCGGGTGACCCCGCAGTCGTGGCGTAGACACCTGCATGTGAGTGGTGCCCTGTGAAGATACCCGCTATGTTGCCAGGAGAGCGCTCGGCAACATGTCCGTAGTTCCTCATCCTGGTCAGCAGCCTGTCATAGTCTGCTTGTGTTCGGGGCATCTGATGATTGAAGGGCTCAAGCAGGTGTTGGGCTCGTGACGCGCCAACGCCTAACGCTCTGAAGAGAATCAGCGTTAGGATCTGAAAGTTGGGGATGACAAAGCCAACAGAGTTAGCCTCGTCACGGGCCATCTCGAATCGAGCTAATACTGAGTCGATTCGCTCGCCCCTTTCGACGCGGAAGTCGATAAGGGCAGTGCCAGAGTTGAGCTGGCGCTCATCTTCCAGATTTTCAAATTTGGTGCTCAGTAAGTACAGTATATATGTTACTGCATCCGTTGGCTGTCCATTGACAGTTACACCATAATTGATGATCTGGGAGGGGACCTGCATGGCGATACGACGAGCCAGACCTTGAAGGCCTCGTTGTAGTGCTGCAGCTTGTTGTGGTGGTGTCATATTGCCACTCGTTACGTTTAACCATGCATGTACTTCGCGAACGTATTCGCGAAAAGGCGTAGTACCGGCAGGGTCCCATGAAGGGCCAGTAGTACGCGTGTCGTCCATCCCCTGCCGCATGTATCCCACAGCACATCCCATTATTACCCACAGAATGCCGAATATAGTTATCTTGATCCAATGCATGTGCATTTCGGCTTCGGTGATTGGTTTAGGCTGTGGTTTGTCAGGCTCTGGCGTAGTAGCCGTGAGGCGCCTGACTGGCACGGGATGCAGGTGGCCCCGCTGCGGGTAGCCCCGCAGGGTGACCACGTTCTCGATCGAGTTGCCGATTGGCATCTGGTGGAAGTCGGGAGTGAAGTAGCGCAGTGAAGTAGGAGAGAGCGTCTCGAGTTCGCGGGTTGCCCCGCTAGCTCGATCGCGGACTGGCTCCGCTCCTCGCAGAGCCGGCGCAACATGGTATTCCACCGTAGTAGTAGTCCACCAAGTTGTGCCGTGGATTACAGGAATCAGAGCGAGAGCCAGCCACACGAGAGTGTAGCCAGCTCCGCTACCAAGTCGAAAACAAGCTGGTAAGCTTAGGTATGTGTTCCGCCTTAGGCGCTCCCATATCCCAGGCTTTGGCTCATATCGCATGAGCAAGAGAGCGAGACGAAGCATGGGATCTGGAGTAAAGGATAGGATGGGCATCGTCAATGGAAAAGGTATTTTCCGATCTCTGATGCAAGTCGTGCGCCTCAGTGAGGCACAGTCATATATCTGGCCGGGCCCGGCTTGAGCCAGGCACGGCAGCGGTACATGCTCGATTTATACCTCGCCTTTAACCTTCTCCGTTTAAAGTCATTGAACCTCTCTTGCTTGATTCTTCACCCTCTCTCCGGCGGGCGGACTCGTCTGCTCCAGAAGGGCTTCGGAGGGTTCCATGTCGGTCCAAGAAACCTCCGAGACGGCCCAACCCAACGCGCCCCACGAGGACCCCAAGAGAACCCCCACGTGTGGCTCCAGGGTCTAAAACCATTGTTGTTCCAACTTCTTCAACCATTTAGGGGTACTCCATTGTTCGAGCTTCAGGACGCCCGGGACAGGCCCCCAAGAGGCCCCAACGAGGCCCTCAAGTAGCCTCCAAGAGACCGCCGAGAAGCATCGCAAGAAAACCTCAGAAAGATCCAAGGGGCCTATGATCCACAACCCAGGCATGGTAACGGGCTGGCCCGAAGACTACTAGATATTCTGGGTCTCCTGTCAAAGCGTTGAAATGATCTCGGCCGAGACATTCCAATGATATGCTTCGCGCGCGAGACGGCCAAGAAAACACCAGTCATGGGGATAACGAGAAGCTCAACAGTGAGAGCAATACATCTGTGGGCAGTGAAACGTGACGTACTTCTTATTGCTCTGGAGCAGGAACACGACGATGAGATGGCCCAACGATCCAATAACTGCATCAGCGCAGCCTCCTGTGAATCGTATTTAGCACAACACTTTGAACATGAAAGCGTAGCGGTCCTCATCATACCGGCACTGCACGATTGGGATCCGCAGAGATGCCACCATGTCCGCCTCCTCCTGCTGGCCTTCACCCAAGATCCGATCCCGCTCCACGGTTTACAACATGATAACCCACGATGGAACCAAACACAGGTGCCAACGGACATTTAACGCTCAGCATGAATCCAGAGACGCCCCGCTTTCTGTTCCCTGCGCCGCTTTTTGTTAAACGAGCTGGGGTGATACAGGTAGCCGCCAGACTCTTGGGCTTCAGCTTCGAATGTACCTCATGCGCAGCGGCAGCTTTAGATGAATCTGCTCCTTGGGCATAGCTGTCGAATTTCACACTCGCGACAAATCCTGCCCTGCGACTGCCACGAAGCCCTCGTTCCTAAGAAATGCCCGCGACATCGATTCCAAATCCTTGCAGTATACCTTCCCAGATGTACTTCGCATGCTTCAGCTGAGGAGAACCAGCGGTCTGATCTGTACCAATGAAGCTCTGCAGGTGAGCCATGAATGCTGGATCTTCGAAAACACCTGCTGAAATACATGTCCGGATGGAGTGGCTCTCCCACTTGTCTGGGCGACCCAAAAGGGGGTCCAGCTGCAGGGGGTGGTGCAATAGATTTGGGGCAATCGTATTGCAAACGTATTGCGCTGGAGAATTGTATTGCGTTGTATTGCAACTAATGTATTGCACGCGAAAATCCAGCAATACATGTGCGCCCCGGAATGTATTGCACGCCCAAATGTATTGCATCCCCACAAATCTATTGCACCAGATCTATTGCACCACCCCCTTGTCGCTGGACCCCCTTTTGGGTCAACCCGAAATTGGCCACGAACACGCTGCCCGCGCCGTCCACCGCCGCCCCACGGGGATACTAGGAGCTGGCCGCCGCGCCCTGCCCGTCCGCGCACCCCAGTGCGCCGCTGCCCACCAGCGTGTTCACGGCTCCGCCCGCCGAGATCTTCCGGATGCAGTGGTTCCCCCGATCGGCCACGAACGCGCTGCCCGCGCCGACCAACGCCGCCCCACGGGGATGATCACACCTGGCCGCCGCGACCTGCCCGTCCGCGCACCCCTGGGCGCCGCCGCCCGCCTGCGTGCGCACTGTTCTGTTGCGCAGTGGATCCGCGGGTGGCTCCGCGGGTCGTCCGCTGCGCGGAGCAGAGAGAGAGAGAGAGAGAGAGAGCTAGCTGGCTGGCCGATAGCGGGCAAGGCTCTGGCCGCTGGGCAGAGCGACGACGGGGGTGAGCAAGGCGCTGGGCAAAGCGCAACATGGAGTTCCCGCGACGCGCGCTGGTCGCCCCGAGAGCGTTCCGTCCCCCAAGAGGGGCCCTTGCGCGCAGTGGCTCCGCGGTGCGGGGCGGCGCCGGCTGCCCCATGCCGGGCCCGCCGCTCGGGCGTCGCGCGGTGGACTCCGACTGCCCCGTGCCGCGCCCGCTGATGTGCCTGGGAGGCCTGGCCTTGAGCCATAATGGCTACGGGCGAAACGCGACGTACATTGACGGGAGCCTGGGTGGCGTGCCACGGGACCCCAGGGGGTCTTCGGAGCGGCGTACAGCCAGTGAGTCCACTGATAGCCCGAGCGGGGAGAGAACAGACCCCTGGATGGCGTGTCGGAGGCGTATGTAGGTGCTCCTCTTCTTCCTCCTCCTCCTCCTTCTCTTCCTCCTTCTGCTTCTCCTCCTCCTGCTCCTCCTCTTTCCGGTTCTGGCCGCGCAGACTGAACAAGTAACACAACTGCGAATGCGAACACTGAGATCAAAGCGTACTGGCCATCTGCTTCGCATGCTGGAAACAGGAAGTGCGCGTGTACCTTTTTACTGGCTGTGCTGTAAACTGCGGTGTCATCGGCATCCAGTTCAGCCGCCTTTCTAGGCCCAGACGCCCTCCGATCTGATTTTTCCGATCCGCGTCCCAAGAACTCCAGACTCCTTCCCTGGGGGCAATTTTGTGTCCCGGTTCCATTTTCAAAGGTCCTGGGGCCCAGTCACGGGCCTCAAAGGCAGACCTCTGGGAAAAACGCCTCAGGACCCAACATGATCGATCAACGAACCCGGAAAGGAACATAGGAATGTGAGGCATGGCAACGTTTTCGATACCCCTGATTGGGCGACGGGCAATTGCAATGCTGAGTATATCGATCTTGCTGTACCGTGCCAAGGGCTGTGCTGTGTTGCGCCGTGCTGGATGGCGATGTGCCATGCCGCGCCATCCCGCGATTGTGCTCTGTAGCGGTGTGGATCGAGTCCTCCCTTGCATCCGAGCCCTGACCGAACTGATCTGGATCATAAGCTCGAGCTGCCTGAGCACATAGTAGCTGCCCCAGAGCTAGTTCAAGTGGAAGCGTGCTGGACGTTCAATCAACTCGCCCTCGAAATCCGCATCAGCACCGAAGAGGAACGACGCGACACGGGGCACAGGCTCACGGACGCGCCACAGGATGTGCCAGGGGCGCAATATGGGGATGATGAGGATGATGATGAGAAGGAGGAGGAGGAGGAGGAAGAAGAGTAGGAGGAGGAGGAGGAGGAGAAGGAGGAGCGTGTCAGGGGATGTGTCAGGGGACGTGCCCTGGACGTGTCAGGGACCTGCCACGGGACGCGCCGAGGCCCCTGCCGTGGGGCGGCCAGAGGACGTCATGCCAAGGGACGCTGCAACGGGGCGCGCGCGCCACGGCACGGGCAGGGGGGAACGCCCGGGGACGATCCGGGAAACGCGACAGAGGACGAGCCCAAGGGAACGCGCCACGCCGAGTGGCGTGCAAGGGGAACGTGCCAGGGGCACGTCACGCCAGAACGTCGCTCGGGACGCGCCGGGGGGACGCGCCAGGGGACGTCCCACGGACGGGCGGGGTTGGGCTGCGATGCGCCCCACTGCGACAAGTGCTTTGCTCGAGACATCCTCAACAACTCCTCATGTTAGATATCCGCCTGGGCGACCTGGACACGGGAAAACAAGCGTATCGCTCGAGACATGCTCAACACATCCCAATTCATCAAACATCCGCCTGGGCGACCTGGACACGTGAAGCCAAGCGTCTCGCTCGAGACATTCCCAACACCTCCTCATGCTAGACATCTGCTTGGGCAGCCCGGACGCGTGAAAACAAGCGGTTCGCTCGAGACATCCTGCCCCAATCCTCATGTTAGACATCCGCCTGGGCGACTGGACACGTGAAAGCAAGCGTTTCGCTCAATACATCCTCAACACATCCTCATGCTAATTAGACATCCGCCTGGGCGACCTGGACACGTGAAAACAAGCGGTTTGCTCGAGACATTCTGCCCTCATCTTCATGTAGACAGCCGCCTGGGCGACCTGGGCACGTGAAAACAAGTGTTGCGCTTGAGACGTTCTCACCACCTCATCATGCTAGAAATCCGCCGGGGCGACCTAGACACGTGAAAGCAAACGTTTCGCTCGACACATCCTCAACACATCTTCATGTTAGACATCCGCCTGGGCGACCTGGGCGCGTGAAAACAAGCGCTTCGCTCGAGACGTTCTCAACACATCCTCATGCTAGACATCCGCCTGGGCGACCTGGACACGTGAAACCAAGCGTCCGGCTCGAGACATCCTCAACAAGTCCTCATGCTAAACGTCGGCCTGGGCAACCTGGACGCGTGAAACGAAACGACTCGCTCGAGACATCCTCAAGACCTGGGCACGTGAAAACAAGCATTTCACATGCGAAACAATCTGAATCCCACCAGCCCTTTGGGCGACAGGTGGTCTGAGGGAAATCTCCTTTTTCTTCCGCAACCCCTCGGGAACTCTCCTTTTTCTTCCACAACCCCTCTTCCCTTCGGGGAGGGGAACCCTCCCCCTCCCCTCACTGTTTTTTTGGGGGGGAGGGGGACCGATGTGGCAGAGGGTCTTTTTTCGGTCAGTGGGAGGGGCAATTTTTGACAGCCCTCACGAGGATCGTGGCCCCCCGAGGGGGGGGGGGGGGGCAGACATCGAGGACCCACCCTCTTTTGACCGACCGCCTTCAAGATGCCACTAAGAGGCCTTCAAGGGCACCCAAGAGGCCCCCCAGAGAGCTCCAAGAGCGCCCCAAGAGACCCAAAGAGGCCTCCAAGAAATACCCGAGAGGCACCCAAGAGGTCCCCTGAGCGCCCCCCCAAGAGGCCCAAGAAGCTCACCCGAGGCATGCTATACGCCGTCTCGTCCTCGTCCTTCTCCTTGTCCTCCTCGTCCTCGTCCTCGTCCCCCTCCTCATCCTTATCCTCGTCGACCTCCTCGTCCTTATCCTCCTCCTCCTCCTCGGCCTCCCTCGCTGTTTGACTATGCGTGTCTCTTCCTCTCTCCCCCCGTCATCTCCCATGGGCATTGTTTCTGGATGGGCTGGTGGGGATACTTTTTTTGTCGCAGCCGCAGGCGAGAGCGCCAACGGCGAGTCAGGTCCAAGCGGGCCGCGCGAGAGCCGAACATTTTTTTTTTTTCGCGACGCGACGCGTCAAGCATTCTAGTCCCCAGGAAACGAACGACATATATCATAAAACAAGCGTTTCGCTCGCGACATCTTCAACACATTATGAACAAGAAACGTTTCGCGGAGACGTCCGCAACGAACGAAATTGTTAACTACCATTTGTTTTATCGTCGGAATTAAGCATGATCGACCGACGAACCCGGAACGGAATGCAGACATGTAAAACATGGTAGCGTTTCAAAGACACCTGATTGGGCGACTGGCAACTGCAATGCTGAGTGTATCGATCTTGATGCACCGTGCCGAGGGCTGTGCTGTGCTGCGCTGTGCCGAATTGCGTTGTGCCATGTCGCGATTGTGCTCTGTAGCGGTGTGAATCGAGTCCTCCTTTTCATCCGAGTCCTGACCGAACTGATTTGGATCTTAAGCTCGAGCTGCCTGAGCACATAGTAGCTGCCCTAGAGCTAACTGGCAGGGGGACATGCCAGAACGACGCGCCACAAAACGTCCCAAGGGACGCGCCAGGCGACGTGCCATGGGACGTGCCACGGGGATGCACCACGGGACATGCCAAGGGGACGCGCTACGGAACGTGCCAATGGACGTGCCACGGGACGTGCCAGGGGGACGCGCCGCGCGACGTGCCAGGGGAACTCGCTACGGGACGCGCCATGGAACGTGCCAAGGAACATGCCAAATTGCACTGCTGAATGTATCGATCTTGATGCACCGTGCCGAGGGCTGTGCTGTGCTGCGCCGTGCTGAATCGCGATGTGCCATGCCGCGAATGTGCTCTGTAGCGGTGTGTATCGAGTCCTCCTTTGCATCCAAGTCCTGACCGAACCGATCTGGATCTTAAGCTCGAGCTGCCTGAGCACATGGTAGCTGCCCAAAAGCTAAGTGACAGGGGGGCATGACAGGAGGACGCGCCGCGGAACGTCCCCAGGGACGCGCCAGGCGACGTGCCATGGGACGTGCCATAGGGACGCACCGCGGGACGTGCCAAGGGGACGCGCTACGGAACGTGCCAGTGGACGTGCCACGGGACGTGCCAGGGGGACGCGCCGCGCGACGTGCCAGGGGGACTCGCCACGGGACGCGCCACGGAACGCGCCAGGGAACGTGCCAAATTGTAATGCAGAGTGTATCGATCTTGATGTACTGTGCCGAGGGCTGTGCTGTGCCTGGGCGACCTGGACACGTGAAAACAAATGTTTCGTTCAAGACTTTCTCAACACATCCTCATGCTGGACATCAGCCTGGGCAACCTGGACACGTGCAAACAAGCATCTCGATCGAGACTTCCTCAACACATCCTCATGCTAGACATCCGCCTGGGCGACCTGGACGCGTGAAACCAAGCGTCCCGCTCGAGACATCCTCAACACCTCCTCTTGCTAGACATCTGCCTGGGCAACCTGGATGCGTGAAACCAAGCGTCCCGCTAGAGAGATCCTTAAGACCTGGCCACGTGAAAACAAGCATTTCACTTGAGAGATCCTGTGAATTCTGGTCCCCAGGAGAGGACAATCTATAACACAAAACAAGCGTTTCGCTCGAGACATCCTCAACCATTTCTGCAAAACAAGCGTTTCGCTCGGGAGATCCGCAAATTTTCATTCGCCGGCACTACTCGACCTTTTTATTTATCGCAGATTAAATTCGCCGGCCCTACAGCCATCGATTCCAAGGGTAAACCTCTAAAAGAAAATCCTGGGCCAGAGCCCTTTCCAGGAAAAAATAGCGTTTCGCTCGGGACATCCTCAAAATGTAATCCACCGGCCCTCTCGACCTCGTGATTCATGAAGGAAAGAATCCGCCGGCCCTCTTCGAACTTGGCGCCGGGGACATGTTATCACAACAAAAGAGAACCCTTGGCCGGAACCCTTGCCGGGAAAAAAACGGATCGCCAGGGATCTGGGGCTACATGGGACACTAATTAGCAGCGACCCGCGTCCTCCTCCTGAGCATTTTCTTAGGGTGGATGGCTCAGGGTGCAATCTATATGGGATTTTGCGCATCGAGAATCAATCCGCCTTATGATTCACCTTTTGCAGATTCAAGACCCGAGAATCCATCGAAACGGCATTTCAGATTCCACCCTGTGCCCTCCACCCAAAGAAAATGCTCGGTCCTCCTCCTCATCCTCCTCCTCCTCCTCCTCGCCCCTCCTCCTCCTCGCCCCTCCTCCCCTGCCCCTCGCGAGCGCCGCCGCCCGCACCGCGGCTCCCGGCGTCTTGGAGGCTCGCGCGACCGCCTCGGGGCTCGGGGCAGCGGGGGGGGGGGGGGTGCGCGAGCACGCGCAGGGCGGTCGCATCGGCTCCGCCGGCGGGCCCGTGCATACCCGCAGCGCCGTCTGGAGCCCCAGGAGTTGGGCAAGTCTCCTCCTCCTCCTCCTCCCTCCTCCTCCTCCTCCTCCTCCCCCTCCCCCTCCTCCTCCTCCTCCTCCTCCTCCTCTCCTCCTCCTGCTCCCCCTCCTCCTCCTCCTCCTCCTCCTCCTCCTCCTCCTCCTCCTCCTCCTCCTCCTCCTCCTCCTCCTCTTGCCAGCGCTCGGACGTCCATGCCCCGTGCACTTTTCGGTGGCGTGCGTGTTTTTTTTTGTGGCTCGATGATCAAGGGTGCTCCTCGATGGTCCTCGTCGAGAGAAACTGCACACGTCCAAGCGATCCAAGTTCCCATAGGACTGCCACGGGATCCCACCAGCCCTCTGGGCGTAGGTGGTCTAGAGCGTTTCCTCTTCCAACCCCCTTCTTCCCCTTCGGGGAGGGGGTTATCACAGCGCCTTATTAAAATGCACCCCCTCCCCCAGGCGACCAGCACCCCCCCGTGCCAGCTCTCCTCGGCCACCGTGTGACGAGTGTGCGAGGGCGGCTGATGGTCAGCTGCTCGCGGAGCTGCGCCCCCGCTGGCAAGCGAGAGCGGCCGTAATCTCGACGTCGGCGATTCGTGGCCGCCCTCCAGCAGATCGAACGTCGCGACCTCTGGATCGGCCTCGAAGTTCACTCTAGCTTCTGGAGGCTGTCGCCTTCTGGGCGGCGACCGCCTCCTGGTGTTTGCTGCGTCCGTTGCCCTGCTCCTGGCCCGCCGGAATAGAGGGCAGGCCCGGCCGACGTTTTTGTTGTTGTTGTTGTTTTTAATTGTGTTTTTTTATGGTGTTTTTGATTGCTTGTTGTTTTTATTATGTTGTTTTTTGTTTTTCGTTGCGTTGTCTCCCTTGCGGTGCTTGGCGCGGGGGGGCTGCGCGCTGCCGCCGCTGGACGAGCTGGCCCCGCCGCGCGTCGGGGAGTCCTCTACCTGGCTGTGCGCGAACCTCCTGTTGTTCTCGGCGAGGGCCGTCGCGATGTCCTCGTCCTCTAGGGTCTCCGCGTCCGTCTCCTCGTCAGCACTAAGCACGGGCGCATTGTCGACATGATGTGCTGCCTGCGGCTGGAAGGGAACCGTGGGGGAGAGGACGTGCTCCTGGACACTGGCTTCACCGCCATGGGGGATCGATTGCAGCTGCCTCCCCAGGCCCCGCCTCGTGTGAGCTCCGAGCAATGGGCGCCGCGACATCGGCTGTCGCTGGGACACTGGCCGCGTCTCTTTGGCCGCCCCGTTCGCGCGGGGACCTGGCGGAAGCAGCCCCCTGCATTTCGGTCTCGGCGACGACGAGGCACCCAGGGAGGTCTCGCCGAACTACGCGGGCTTGCCCGCGGGGTGCCTGCCGTTTGCGCTGCGCGCGCGTGCTCTGCCGCCGCCTCCGACACCATCCGACTGCCTCTCGAGGTCTCCAACTCTTGAGCCCCTGTGGTTGTGGTCGTGTGGTGGGGAGCTCGAAGCTGAGCGGCTGCGCCCGGGCCAGGCAACTACTCCGTCCTGCGCTCGTCCAAGGCTCTGGCCTCGGCGTCCACGTTCGCCTTGGCCACGGCCACCTTCTGCCTCCCTGCCTCCGCTGGTGCCCTCCGCGTCTCCTCCATCTCCGCTGGGGCATTCTGCACGGCTCGCTCTCCTCTGCCAGCTCGGCGTGGGCCTTCCTGACAGCGGCTGCGCTGCCGCCCGCTCGCGCCGAGACGGCCTCCTTCCGCGCGGCGACCGCCTGCGGGGCCGCTGCATGGGCACGCAGCTCCGCCTGCTCCTCCGCCCTGGCGGCCGCTTCCCGACGCAGCTGTGCGCCACGGGCCTGGAGGCTCGGCGGCGCTCTCCCCGAGCCGCGCCTCCGCATCACCCGCGGTGGCGCCGCGCTGGACCTGCTGTTGCTGGGTGGGCTGCCGCTGGACTGTTATGTGCTCGAACTTGTGACGCTCTGCACCTGCTGGCCTCCCCCCCTCCTATTCCTATTCCTCCTCCTCCTCCTCCTCCTCCTCCTCCTCCTCCTCTTCTTCTTCTTCTTCTTCTTCTTCTTCTTTTTCTTCTTCTTCTTCCCCCCATCCTGCTCCTCTTCCTCCTCCTCCCCCTCCTTTTAGTCGTCGTCGTCGTCGGCGTCGTCCTCGTCCTCCTCGCCCTCCTCCTCCTCCTCCTCCTCCCTTCTCCTCCCCCTCCCCCTCCCCCTCCTCCTCCCCCTCCCCCTCCCCCTCGCCCTCCCCCTCCTCCCGCGGCGAGGACTCCCTGGCGGTAGGGGCCCCTCCTCCCCCGAGCGGGCCATCGGCCAGCGCGCCACGCGCGCCCCCGCCCCCTCGGCGAGGCCCTCCGCGCCCGGGGCGGGGGCCTCCCTGCGCCGGCCTCGTCGCGCCGCGGCTGGCGGCGCGCCCCGGCGGCGGCCTCCCCCCGAGTGACAGTCCTGGTCGGCTGGCCTCGGCGGAGGCTGCGGGATGCCGCCGGCCACGCCCGTCGGGCGCCTTCGGTGCTCGCGGGTCGCGCTCCGCGCATTCGCGGCTCGATGGGCGCGCGCGTGCTCGCTCGGGCCGGCCGTGCTCCTCTGGAGGCCTGCCCCGCGTGGCTGCTGCTGGAGCGCCTGGCACGCGGCTCCTCCACCTCCTGGTCCTCGTCGCTGTCGTCGGCCATCGTCGCGCGGTCCTCCTGCTGCGCCTCGAGCTCCTTCGTCCGGGCTTCTCAATGTCGGCGATGCGCTCCTCGAGGGCGAGGTTGCGCTCTTTCGTTTCGACATTGGCTTCGTTGTTCGTGGCAACCTCTGCCTCGTAGCCGAGCCTTCGCCTCCGAAGCATAAGCAGGTGTGTGCTCCTAGGTATAATATTGAACGAGCGGCATTAAAACACCCTGCGTATTTTTCCTGCGGGTTGGTAGGGAGGCTGGCATCCCTGTTGGCCATCAACGCCTTGACCTCAACTTTGCGACGTTTGACCTCCGCCTTGTAATATCTCCATTCCGAACTGTCGGTTGGCGGCTTCACCCATTGGCATGCCTGTCGAGCCACGCCGATGTTTGTGATCATAACTTCATCAGCTACCTTCTGGGATGCCTTGCCAATCTTGCCGCTTTAGGGTTTCTTGGGTCGCGGCTGTGAGTGGGCCCTTGACCTCCATTCGTAGCCGCAGCTGCGTTGCCACTGTTAATGCTTCAGCTTGGTTTCGCATCTGGGGCATGTCCAAGTCTGCGTCGTCTTCGGAGGCGCTTGACGGCACCCCTGATCCTCGGCACAGCGCGGTCCGCTGCACGGCGACGCCGGGGTGTGCGATGCCAGGCGGGCTCCTCCACCCGGCGGTGGCCGCGCTTCGCCGCCTGGCGTGCGCACCTGCTGCAGCCAGCGCCTGGCGATCGCACGGCGGACGCGCGGGGTCGCCTGGGCGGGGCGGCGCGCGCGGGCGGTGGGGGGACGCCGCGCCCCGTTTGATTGGTGCAACGCCTGTACCTCCTCCTCCTCCTCCTCCTCCTCCTCCTCCTCCTCCTCCTCCTCCTCCTCCTCCCTTTGGAGGAACGGAAGGAAGAAGGGTACGGGTATGCATGAGGATGCGCAAGGGGAACAAAAAGGGGTGCCTGCATCGAAGGAACGGCCCGAACCGGCGGCGCCACACGCCGAGCAAGAGTGCCTGACCGCAGCGCATCATGGCCCAAGGCATGTGCACGGACGAGTGGGGGCCAAGGAGGGTACAGGCGGCCCGGATTAGTAGGTCGACCCTGCCAGATCAAGGGTACCCTCGTGTCCTGTGTCTTGCGACCCATGCCTCCTGCATTTCTGTGGCGACGTGGCCCTCGGAAGGGCCTTGTGCCCTCTCGCGTGTCCTCTCCAATCAAGTCCGACTGTTTTGAAAGAAGCAGATTTGGACGCCCGAGATGGGTACGGAAAGACTGGGCACAATGCCCAACAACAAATGTTGCCCCGAACCAACAGCGGCCGCTGTCGGGCAGGCAGCCTTGTCTCAAATGAACACAGGCCGCGGCGGCGTGGACAGCGAATCCGGTTCAAAATGAACAGGAACTGCAGTTGGGCATTGTACCCATTTTTTCGTGCCCATGTTGGGCGTCCGTAGGAGAAGGAAGAATGACATAAACATAAAAACTCGGAGGTCTGCGCGGATTTCTCGGATCCGCGCTGGACCCCCCTGGCGGCGCCTCCGGCGCCGCCCCTGGCGCGCTCCGCGCGCCAGGGAGAGGGGTCCAGCGCGGATCCGAGAAATCCGCGAGGACCTCCGATGTTTTATGTTTGTACTATTTTTCGTCCCCCTTATCCAGAGCAGAAGCGGGCCAAGGTACCCCCACCCTCGTGTTACGAGCCGAACGAGCGCCGAACCGGGAACACAGGCCGCGGCGGCGTTGACAGCGAACCCTGTTCAAAATGCACAGGAACTGCTGTTGGGCACTGTGCCCACCCTTTCCGTGCCCACGTCGGGCGTCCAGAGGCAGAAGCGGGCCAGGATGCCCCCCCCTCGTGGTACGAGCCGACCGAGCGCCGAACCGGGAACGCAAAGGGGGACTCCGCGGCCACGGCGGGCCTCGGCCGCGCAGGTGCGCGCCCCCCGACCTGGCTCGACGGCGCGGCGCCCGACGGCCTGGAGCACCTCCCGGGCCCGTCGCGGTCCTCGTGCCGGCGCTCTGCCCGTGCGCAGCGAGGCCAACAGAGAGGGGGGACACCGAGGCCCCCCCCCCCTCCGGCGCCTTGCCATCGCTCGGGCGCCCATTCCCCGTGCCTCTGTCGGTTTCGTGCGTGCCCTCGTCGGCTCGAGGATCCAGGACGCCCCTCGAGGGCCCCCGCCGAGAGAGAGACATTTTTTTTTTTTTTTTTTGAGCTGCGGGGGCGAGGGCGAACCTCTTCCGCCAAAAGCCAGGCGGGCGACGCGCAGCTTTCAATGGAGGGACCGCCGAGGGACACGTGCGCACGTCCGAGCGATGCCAAGAGGCCCCCGCGGTCCGGAGCTTCCGCTTCTCGCGCGTCGCCGCGGCGGCCCCCGGCCACAGGCCGTGCCTTTGCAGGCGGACGGCGGTTCCGCTCCGCTCCGCGGGGCGGGGAGGCCGGGAAGGGCTCGGGGCGCTGTCGCGCCGAAGCCGTGGCGGGCCAGAGCCGGCGCAGCGACGCGCTGTCCCAGGTGGGGGGCGAGGGCTGGGGCGGGAACGACGACGACGTCGTCGTCCTTCGTCTTCCCTCTGGCTTCCCCCACGACGGGCGGAGCGACACGCTGCAGGCGGACCCGGGACAGGGGAGCACCCCTCGAGAAGATGAGGCCCTCCGCCGGCCCAAGCCGACGACCATTCGAGGGTGCACAAGAACATCCAACGTACACGAAGAACCTGTAGCGTCCAAAACCAGAGAGCACGAAAGGCCTCAGGGAGACGCGTGCAGGGACGCTTGAAAGGACGCCTGGAGAGTTTGCAAACTCGAGAGAGGAGCTTCGCAGGAGCCCCGGACGCGCTTCGAAGGAACGAAGAACCGTAGGCGACCCTCCCCGAAGCGATCTCTCGATCTTGTACCTCGGTCCGACCGTATCCCAAGAGTCCCGACCGTGGCCCTCACACCTCGGGGGCGGCCAAGAGGGGGGCGTCCAAGAGGGGGGGGCGCAAATCATGGCCGGCAGCAGGTGCGCGGGGGGGGGGGGCAGGGACGTAATGAGACAAGCCAGGACGTCTGACGAAGTATCGTGGCACACGCCATGATATCCACCCCCACCTAGTTATCACCCCGTCTCTACCGCCCCCGATTGCGGCGGTGGACAAACCTCCCATTAGCAAACCTCCCTTTTTCGTGAAAACGGCCTGGGACCGAAACCGACGGACCTGGACCCGCAAAACTGGCGTGCGCGACGCCCTCTCGCGAACCGAACGCTGCCAATTCGCTAACCGATGTGTCAGGGCAGGAGGCCTATCATCGGCGACTCCGAAGGGTGTGGTTTGCAAAGGGTGTGGTTTGCAACCGGCACCCTGAGGGGCACCCTAGGGGGCGGGCGAGGACCTCGACAGAGCTCTCCGCCGCGCCCCGAGGCAGCCCGACGAGGACAGCCTCGTGCCCCCCGAGGCCCCGACGGTGCCGATCGCAAACCACACCCCGGCGTAACCACACCCTTTCCCAGACCCCCGACGTAATGATTTTTGTTCATCACGTCGACCCCCAGAGGTCCCGACCCTTTCCCCATGACCGGCTCTGCACCCCGAGTCGTTCTTTGACGCTCCCGAGGCCCGGTGAGGGCCCCAGAGGCCGAAAATTAGGAAAAACCTCCCGTCATGATTTTTTCATTACTCCAGGGGTTCTGCGTTGCAGTCGCCGAGTTGGCCACCTCCGGCCGCACACCCCCGACGCGGGCGCGCGGGCGGTGAGAGGCCGGGCCCTGCCCGGGGGCGGGCTCGGCGGGGGGCGCGCCTGCGCCCGCGCCCGCGCAGCGGGCGCGCAGGGGCGCCCGCCGGCGCCGCGCGCCGCCGCGCCGCTGTGGCCGCTGGATTTTTGCTGTTGTTTTTATTTTTATTGTTTGTTTTTTTTGGGGGGGGGGGCTTTTTTTGTCTAGAACCATCGCGCGCGCTGCGCGCGCGCGCGCTTAGGTTCTAGCTGGTCGGGTGCTGACCGCATTGAGACAACGAGGCGGTCATGAATAATGAGGTCAACATTCTCGGTTTTTCCTCCTGCCTCCTGCTCATTTCTCCTCCTCCGCTCTCATCGACCGGTCGACCGGAGATCTGTCGCCAAGCTTCTCGGGGACCTCTTGACCCCTCTTGGGGGTCTCCTGGGACGAAAATCTCGGATTCTCGGTTCACGTTCCCGATAGTGGCGTTCGGCCGACCCTGCCACCGTGCCTGGGTTGTGGGTTTGAGGCCTCTTGGACGTTCGTTTGGAATTCGCGGGAAGCTTCCCGGGGGCCTCTTGAAGGCAGTTTTGGAAGCCGTTTAGGGGCCGTTTGGGGTGCTCGTGGGGCGCCCTTTTGGGGCCTCTAGGGGGCCTCTTGGGCTCTGTTGGGGACCTCTTGGGGCCTCATCGAGGCCTCTTGGGGCGGAAGGTTGGAATTGTTGGTTCGTGTTCCCCCTCTTGGGCCCCTCTTGGGGCCGTCTTGGGGCCCTCTTGGGCGATCTTGGGCGCCTCTTGGGCCGTCTTGGGGCACTCTTGGGCCGTCTTGGGACTCTCTTGCGCCGTCGTGGCGGCCTCTTTGGGTGCCTCTTGGGCCGTCTTGAGCTGACTTCTGGGGCCTCGTGGGCTGTCTTGGACCGTCGGAAACACGAAACAGCGAGAACGAAAATCCCTCAAACACCCTTGAACAGCAACCTCTTGTTTCGCCTCCTGAATGCCTCGTGGGAGTGAGTCCTTGTGAGGGCATCTTGGCCATCTTGAAGCTCTCTCGGGCTGTCTTCAAGCCAAGTTGGACCAATTTTGAAACGCTCTTGCGCGGTCTCGGGCTCTCTTGGAGCGCTCTTGGGCCATGTTGGCGCCCTCTTGGACGTTTCTCGGCCCCCTTTGGCGTTTTTTGCGCCCCCCGCTGGGTCCGAAACGGCTGGAAGAGAATTCAATGCAATTGGGGCGTTTCGGGACCTCCCACCCATTTTCACACACACACACACATATATATACATATATGTGTATATATACACATATATATATATGTATATATATACACATACATATATAGAGATAGGAACAGAGAACAACAACATGCTGTATTTCTTGTAGCCTCAGGAGGCACTGGAGCTGCGCCGTTTCTGGTCAGCCTATTTGTCGTTTTGTGGCCAGCTCGTCCTCTGCTCGGTCTGCTGCTTGCCCGTCTGAGCGTGCCTCCGCCGCCCGCGGCGTCCCCTCCCCCCTTCGCGCCTCTCCCGCTCCCGTCGTGCCCGACCTGTCCCCGAAGCGTCCTTCGGCTGCCCCGACCGCGTCGTGGTTCCCAGTCGCCGCGGGAAGGACAACACCTCTGCTTGCCTGTTTGTTTTTTGCTGCTTTCGCTGTTCCGTGCCGCTGTTCAGGTCTCCTGTCTCCCTGTCTTCCTCCCATTCGAGGGACCGCGGCAAATGCACGTGGCAGGCCAGGAAAAGATGCCTCCCAGAGGGAGCACGATCGAAGACGAAGAGTGTGGATATCAATGATGTTTGGGCACCGGTGTTGAATGGCACGCGAGCAGCGAAGGGCGAAACGTCTTACCATGCCGTCGTCGTAGTAGTAGTAGTAGTAGTAGTAGTAGTAGTAGTAGTAGTAGTAGTAGTAGTAGTAGTAGTAGTAGTAGTAGTAGTAGTAGTAGTAGTAGTAGTAGTAGTAGTAGTAGTAGTAGTAGTAGTAGTAGTAGTAGTAGTAGTAGTAGTAGTAGTAGTAGTAGTAGTAGTAGTAGTAGTAGTAGTAGTAGTAGTAGTAGTAGTAGTAGTAGTAGTAGTAGTAGTAGTAGTAGTAGTAGTAGTAGTAGTAGTAGTAGTAGTAGTAGTAGTAGTAGTAGTAGTAGTAGTAGTAGTAGTAGTAGTAGTAGTAGTAGTAGTAGTAGTAGTAGTAGTAGTAGTAGTAGTAGTAGTAGTAGTAGTAGTAGTAGTAGTAGTAGTAGTAGTAGTAGTAGTAGTAGTAGTAGTAGTAGTAGTAGTAGTAGTAGTAGTAGTAGTAGTAGTAGTAGTAGTAGTAGTAGTAGTAGTAGTAGTAGTAGTAGTAGTAGTAGTAGTAGTAGTAGTAGTAGTAGTAGTAGTAGTAGTAGTAGTAGTAGTAGTAGTAGTAGTCGTAGTAGTAGTAGTAGTAGTAGTAGTAGTAGTAGTAGTAGTAGTAGTAGTAGTAGTAGTAGTAGTAGTAGTAGTAGTAGTAGTAGCAGTAGTAGTAGTAGTAGTAGTAGTAGTAGTAGTAGTAGTAGTAGTAGTAGTAGTAGTAGTAGTAGTCGTAGTCGTAGTAGTAGTAGTAGTAGTAGTAGTAGTAGTAGTAGTCGTCGTGGTAGTAGTAGTAGTAGTAGTAGTAGTAGTAGTAGTAGTAGCAGTAGTAGTAGTAGTAGTAGTTGTTGTTAATGTTGTTGTCGTTGCTGTTGCTGCTGTTGTTGCTGTTATTAATACGATTTCTTGTTGTTGATGTTGTTCTTGTTATTGTGTTTGTTCGTATTGCTGTTGTTGCTGTTGTTATTGTATTTCGTTGGATAATAGTGTGGATCCCCCTGCCTAATAACCATTGTGATTGTTCAATTATAGCGCTTCTCCCGGGGCCCGCAATCCGCTTTTTCATACGGGAAAGCGAAACGTCACCAAACTGCGCCCCTGGCCCAGGTTTCAATAGCAGCGGCTCCCGCCTGATACGTCCTCACAGTCTATGCCCAGGTCGCGCTCTCGCGCGGGGCTTCCTCACAATTCATGTAGGAATCGCGCCCTCGAGCGGGACTTCCAGGGAGTGTGTTCGACTGCTGCGCCCTCGACGCTCGGGAACCACGCTCTCACTGTGGATTTCCTCACCGTTTTATTTGGGAATCGCGCTATCGCTCGAAACTCCTCGCGATTTTTGCAGGACGCACGCTTCATCGACTCGCCTGCTCGACCTGGCCATCTGGGCCTGCCTTCCCGACCCGCCCGTTAGGGTCTACCCGCCCGATCTGCCCGTCTGGCTCTGCCAAATGTTTTCGGCTCCTAGCCGCGCCCCCCTCGGGCTGTTCTCTCTGGTGTTCCATCCTCCTCCTTCCCCCTTGCCTCTTCCTTCCATCCCTCCTCCCTTCCACTGCCTTAGGGGATGCACGAAATGCACGTTGCAGGTAAGACACATGTACCTCTAATGGGGGTACGATCGGAGACGACGAGGGCGAGTATCGAGGGTTTGGGATCTACGTGATGACAGGCACGCGAACGGATTTGAGCAAACAGTCTTAAAATGGTCGTTGTCGTAGTTGCTGTAGTTGATGATTTCTCACTGTTGGATACTAATTATTGTTGATCCCCCACCGGTGCACATTGTGGTTTTTTAAGTGAAGTGTCCCTCTCGGGGCTCGCACCTGGTTTATTATCACGGATAATCTTCGTGCTCCATCCTTTTCCCTCCCTCTTCCATCCGTCCTATCTTCCCCTGTTTGAAGGGGCTGCGCTAGATGCGCGCGACAGGCAAAGAAGATATACCCCCCCCAAGGGGGTACGATGGAATCGAGCAGGTAGGAGCGAACAATCATAAAATGATTCTCACTTCTCAAAACTGATTATCGTTGATCCCCCCGCTGGTAACTATTGTATCTTTCGACTGAAGTGCCCCCCTCGGGGCTCGCACCCTGCTTTTACTAGGAAGAGCGTGGTGTCATCAACAACTGCATTGTTGGGCCCCGCGAACTACATCAACAACGGCTCCCGCGTGATACTTCCTCACAAGTTAATCGTGCTCTCGCGCGGGACTTCCCCACAACTTCTGCAGGAATCGCGCTCTCGCGTTGGATTTCCGCGCAATTGGTTTCCTGGGCCTCCCAGGTCCACCCCCGGACTGCTTGGTCCAGGGGTCCTGCCTCTCTCGGGGGCGCGCAAACATGGATTAGCGTTCCATGGATTTGGCGCGCGGTCGCCAAATCCACGGATCGGGGGAGGTGCCCTCCCCAAAGTGCGGCCGGTGCCGCTCGCTCGGCGGCGGAAATCTGCGATTTCCAACAGAAACGGGACCCGTCGCTAATCCACGCCCCCCGTGATCAATGTTTGCGATCGCCTGGTTCTCTTCCTCCACGAAGCACCACTCGGCGCGACCAGGGGGGGATACCTGTCGTCCATCGCAGGCGAATCGCCTCGCCCCTCGCCCCCGTCGGCGGGCTCGCCGGGCTTGGACCGCCGCCTCTGGCAGCCTTTGACCCCTGCTCAGGCCTTTTTGGAATCTTCTCGTAGTATTTTTTGGCGGGCACGAACCCACCCACCCACCCACCAACATAACTCGCGTTATTGTTTTGAATAAAAACTCTCTCTCTCTCTCACATGAATAAACTGGCTTTTTCGCGCGGACAAACCCCCTTTTTCACATCTTCATCGGATAGAAGCTCGTCTGTGAACGAACCTAGGACGGCCTGCGTTTCGGCAACCTCGGCTGGGGCCTCAAGGTTCCGTGATTCTTCCTCCTTCAGAGGTCGAACCTCAGCCATCACCATTTCGAGCCGCCCTTCGGCCCTGCAATTCGCACGTTCTTTCTCGCGCTTCTTGTGCCGTTCGATGACCTGCTCTCTGTGGCGTTCGGCCCTCGCTCTGGTCTTGCGATCAACATTCAAAATCAAACTCGCTTACGTCTCAGGCCCCTTCCGCATCGACATAATGGTCTTCTTTAGCGCCTCAACTCGAGCCAACAAATCAGACTCGTTTTGTTCTTCCGGCTCAGCGGCCCTGCGCTCCACTCCTGCTCACACCTTCTGTGTTCTCCGTCTACCCTCGCATTTCTGCGACAAAGCTTCTCTTCCTTGCGGGTTTCTTTCACAGCCCTTTTTTCTGCCTCGGCCTTTTTGTTCATACATTGCGCGCATCTGCTGGCTCCAGCGTCGCAATGGTCACATCCAAGCATAAAGGTTCTCCCATCTCTCTCGCACGATAAGGAGCTTGACCTAGAGGTCGCCCCTCCTGCTAGAGCACTTAGGCAATCTTTTCTCGGCCGCATCAGTAGTTTACTGACGGCTCTGAGCTGTCTCCAACGGTTTGGGGGTGTCACCTGGCCCTGGAAACGGATGCGTCTCCTCATACTAGCCTTCGGGTGAATGAGCAGGCCCGGTGCTGACGGCATCTCTACCCGCCATCTCAGCTTGTGGGCGGTCAACTTCTACCTCGGTGACTTCGGTTGCTGTGTCCTCGATTCCAACATCAAGATTCGTCGGGAAGTCGGTCCTCTACGCCATGACGTAAGCTCCAGGTGTGAGGCAGCCACCCCGTCTCGTGACAGCAGAGCTGCCCCCCTCGTGCGGACGATCGTCTTAGTTTGTCTGGCGCAATCGTTGCTGGGATCTCCCGGAAAGGGCGGAGAGACAATACCGTAGACATGTCCGGTCCTTTCTCCTGAAGGCAGAGGAGGCCCTCCTGCATCCTCCGAGGTCCTCTCTGGGTCGTGGGCTTCGCTGCCCTACCTGGGGGTAAACGTGTTGTGCACGTCGGCAGGTAAGATATTTCAGAGATTCGTCTCGTCTTCCAGAATCGCCACGCCCACTTCGACTCTCCGCGTCGCAGCTCCTGTGGTGGTCGCCAGGACGCACCATTTCAGGATCTCTATCCATCATGTTGCCGGTTTGTCACTACTGGTTCGTGTGGTAAGTTGCCTTCCTTGACGATCGAGCGTGCTCTTTGCTTTCAGCTCTTTGCTCAAGGATCCCTCCTAATGGATCTTGTGGATGGATGTTCCCTTAAAGATGCTGTGCGACATGGCGATAATGTTCCCGCTAGTGGAAGTAATAATGTGTGTGTGTGTGTGAGAGAGATTGAGCAGGGACCGACCGTCCCGGCATTCCTATAGTCCTACCACGACATGTTCTTAGAACCCACACATGTTTTAATAACAAGAACAAGGTTCTTAGAACATAAGCCCGATGTGCTAACACAAGACACACTCCGCCAGAAATCTTCTGAGAACATTTCGTGGGAACCACACAGGGTTCTTAGAACATTGTTTGGTAGGGCTATAGGCGAGCCAGGACGCTTCGCCACTGCTCGAAGAGAGGTGCGCTCGCGCTCCTCACGGCGAGCGTTCCTTCTCTTGCCCGGGCGCGGCCACGCCCGATCCGATCACGTATTTTTTTAAGCTGCTCGAGCCCAACGCGCACGACTGCGCACGAGTGGATGCTCAGAAGGGAAGCGGAGAGAACGATAGTAACTACTCCAAATCACGACATCGGAACTCTCCGTTACAGTCGAAGCGTTGACCTAAGGAACCCTAAATAAGGAACGAGGCCCCCTTTTCCGGAAGTTCAGCCTCGATTTCCCATCTAAAACCTCAGGAAAACCCGAGGCAACCTTTGAAACAATCAAGGAACACCGAGCCCCTCCGCAACGAAAAGGGTTCCTGCCTCAGCGCCCCGACGGTGCGTCGGCCGGCCCTCCGGCTCTCCACTTCGGGGCGAGACGAGGGTCGTGTGCTTCGGATATATCTCGGCGCCTTCCAATCCCCAGCATCTGATTTTCGCCCGGGCCGGTTTTTGGTGGTCCCAGGGTCCGAAGCTGGCCTCTGGACGCCGACAATTGAAAAGTATATCCTCTGGCGCGAGCTGGTCCAGTCGCATGGCGCCTGGGGTGCCACTTCGGTGCCAATCCACCAGGCGAAAGGTCCTGGACGGGCCCCCGAATCCCCACTTGTGCTGCGCGGGAGGGGAGGAGGCAGCATCATAGTAGTGCAGGGGGGGAGGGGACGAATGGGGAGAAACGTTCTTCTCCTGCCTCTTCTCCCGTCTTTCGCCTGTCCGCCCAGCTCCTCCCCCATGTCTTCCTCCTCCCCTTAACCCTCCTGCTGCTCTTCCTCTCGATTGCTCAGAGATGGGGTCCTGAAGGATGGGGTCGTGAGGACGAGGTGCTTCCAACAACGTAGATAAATCCACCCTTGTCATATCTTTAGGCCCCCATCCCTCAAGACCCAATCTCGGTAGCGACGTGGGCCATCCGAGACATCCAGAAAAGGCGAAAGCGAAGTAGCAGTATCGGTATCGGTACCTCCTCCTCCTCCTTCTCCTGCTCCATCCCTTGTCCGTATGAATGCCTCATTCTTGTCGCACCCCGAGGCCGGTCGAAAGGGCGGGCCAGGCGTTTCGCCAGATAGTTCCTCACCATTCATGCTCCTGTAACTGAAAACTTGCAACAGGTTCACGGGTGGAAGGCGGGT
>CAUYUJ010014369.1:327371-344871 GCA_963575745.1 Prorocentrum cordatum | reverse complement strand
AGGAACGTGCCAGGTTGCAATGCTGAATGTATCGATCTTGACGTACCGTGCCGAAGTCTGTGCTGTGCTGCGCCGTGCTGAATTGCGATGTGCCATGCCGCGATTGTGCTCTATAGCGTTGTGGATCGAGTCCCCCTTTGCATCCGAGTCCTGACCGAACTGATCTGGATCTTAAGCTCGAGCTGCCTGAACACATAGTAGCTGCCCCAGAGCTAATTGACAGGGGAACATGCCAGGAGGACGCGACGCGGAACGTCTCAAGGGACGCGCCAAGCGACGTGCCAAGGGACGTGCCATGGGGACGCACCGCGGGACGTGCCAAGGGGACGCGCTACGGAACGTGCTGGGGACAAGCGTTTCGCTCGAGACATCCTGTCAAAATCCTCATGCTAGACATTCGCCTGAGCGACCTGGACACGTGAAACAAGCGTTTCGCTCAACACATCCTCAACACATTCTCATGCTAGACATCCGCCTGGGCGAACTGGACACGTGAAAACAAGTGGTTCGCTCGAGACATCCTCAACACATCTTCATGTGAGACGTCCGCCTGGGTGACCTGGGCACGTGAAAACAAGCGCTTCGCTCGAGACGTTTTCAACACCTCCTCATTCTAGACATCCGCCTGGGCGACCTGGACACGTGAAAACAAGCGTATCTCTCGAGACATTCTCAACACATCCTCATGCTAGGCATCCGCCTGGGCAACCTGGACACGTGCAAACAAGCATCTCGATCGAGACTTCCTCAACACCTCCTCATTCTAGACATCCGCCTGGGCGACGAGGACGCGTGAAACCAAGCGTCTCGCTCGAGACATCCTCAACAAATCCTGGCGCTTGACCTCTGCCTGGGCAACCTGGAGGCGTGAAACCAAGCGTCTCGCTCGAGACATCCTCAACAAATCCTGGCGCTTGACCTCTGCCTGGGCAACCTGGAGGCGTGAAACCAAGCGTCTCGCTCGAGACATCCTCAAGACCTGGGCACGTAAAAATAAGCATTTCACTTCAGAGATCCTCTGTAATCAGGTCCCCAGGAGAGGACCATCTATAACACAAAACAAGCGTTTCGCTCGAGACATCCTCAACACATTCTGAAAAACAAGCGTTTCGCTCGAGACATCCTCAATGTTTAATATGCTGGCCCACCTCGACCTCGACATTTATCGCAAAATAAATTCGCCGGCCCACCTCAAATCGAAACCGGTGGTAAACAATCTAAAAGAGAACCCTGGGCTTATGCCCTATCCGGGAAATACTCAAGCATGATCGATTCACGCACCCGGAAAGGAATATAGAAATGTAAGGCATGGCAACGTTTCAAAGACACCTGATTGGGTGACGGGCAAATGCAATGCTGAATGTATCGATCTTGATGTACTGTGCCGAGGGCTGTGCTGTGCTACGCTGTGCTGAACTACGATGTGCCATGCCGCGATTGTGCTCTATATAGCGCTGTGGATCGAGTCCTGCCTGGCATCCGAGTCCTGACCGAACTGATCTAAATCTTAAGCTCGAGCTGCCTGAGCAGATGGAGCTGCCCCAGAACTCATCGACGGAGGGGACATGCCAGGAGGACGCGCCGCGGAACGTCCCAAGGGACGCGCCAGGCGACGTGCCAGGGAACGTGCCATGGGCACGCACCGCGGGACGTGCCAAGGGGACGCGCTACGGAACGTGCCAATGGACTTGCCGCAGGACGTGCCAGGGGACGCGCCGCGCGACGTGCCAGGGGACTCGCCACGGAATGCGTCAAGGAACGTGCCAAAATGTAATGTTGAGTGTATCGATCTTGACGTACCGTGCCGACGGCTGTGCTGTGCTGGGCCGCGCTGAACTGCGATGTGCCATGCCGCGATTGTGCTCTGTATAGCGTTGTGGATCGAGTCTTCTTTGCATCCGAGTCCTGACCGAACTGATCTGGATCTTAAGCTCGAGCTGCCTGAGCAGATGGTAGCTGCCCCAGAACTCATCGACAAGGGGACATGCCAAGAGGACGCGCCGCGGAACGTCCCAAGGGACGCGCCAGGCGACGTGCCAGGGGACGTGCCATGGGGACGCACCGCGGGACGTGCCAAGGGGACGCGCTACGGAACGTGCCAATGGACGTGCACCGCGCGACGTGCCACGGGGACTCGCCACGGGACGCTCCGCGGAACGTGCCAGGCAACATGCCAGGCTGCAATGCTAAAGGTATCGATATTAATGTACCGTGCTGAGGGCTGTGCTGTGCCTGGGCGATCTGGATACGCGAAAACACGCGGTTCGCTCAAGACGTTCTCAGCACATCCTCATGCTAGACATCCGCCTGGGCAACCTGGACACGTGCAAACAAGCGTCTCGATCGAGACTTCCTCGCCACATCCTCATGCTAGGCATCAGCCTGGCCGACCTGGACACGTGAAAACAAGCTTCTGGTTCGAGACATCCTCAACAACTCCTCATGCTAGATATCTGTCTGGGCAACCTGGAGGCGTGAAACCAAGCGTCTCGCTCGAGACATCCTCAAGACCTTGGCACGTGAAAACAAGCATTTCACTTCAGAGATCCTCTGAATTCAGGTCCCCAGGAGAGGACAATATATAACACAAAACAAGCGTTTCGCTCGAGACATCCTCAACACATTCGGAAAAAACAAGCGCTTCGCTCGAGACATCCTCAACTTTTAATGCGCCAGCCCACCTCTACCTCGATATTTATCGCAAAAGAAATTCGCCAGCCCACCTCAAGTCAAACCCGGGGGTAAACCATCTGAAAGAGAACGCTGGGCTTATGCCCTTTCCGGGCAAAATGGCCCCCAGAATTTTTTTTGACTATTTTCGAATATTCCTCCTGTAGAGGGCCAGGCCCGACTTAAGGCTACACTCCTCCTCTTCCTCCAGCCCTCTCCCTGCTCGTCCGTGCTGCTCCCGCCGATCCTGCTCCGCCCTCGCCTTGCCTCCTGCTGCTGCTGTTCTTCCTTCGCCCTCGCGCCCTCCTCCTCATCCTCCTCCTCCTCCTCCTCCTCCTCCTCCACGTCCTCCTCCTCCTTCTCTTCCTCCTCCTCCTCGCCTGCACCATCCTGGTGGTTCTAAGTGCCCACCTCCTCCTCCTCCTCCTCCTCCTCCTCCTTCTCCTCCTCCTCCTCTGTCCCCTGTGGGTCTCCTGCGACCCTACCAGGACCTACGACTCCGCAGGAACTCGCCCCCGAGGTGATGCTCCCCTCCTCCTCTCTTGCTCCTGCTCCATCTCCGCCCTCCTCCCGTGGCTGCCCTCGTTCTCCTCTGCCCCCGCCCCCGCCCTCCTGCTGGTCATGGCCCCGCTGCTGCTGCTGCTGCTGCTGCTGCTGCTGCTGCTGCTGCTCCTCCTCCTCCTCCTCCTCCTCCTCCTCCTCCTCCGCCTCCTCCTCCTCCTCCTCCCTCTCACTCCTCCTGCCTCCTCCTCACCCGTCTTCCACATTCTCCTCCTCTTCCATCCTTCTTCTCCTCCTTCCTCCTCCTCCTCCTCCTCCTCTCCTCCTCCTCCTCCTCCTCCTCCCACTCCTCCCGCCTCCCGAACGCCTTCCTTCCTCCCCTCCTCTCACCCCTCCCCCTCCTCCTCCTCCTCCTCCTCCTCCTCCTCCTCCTCTCCTCCTCCTCCTCATCTCCTTCTCCTCTTCACTGTTGCTCCTCCTCTCCTCCTCCTCCTCCTCCTCCTCCTCCTCCTCCTCTTCACTCCTCCCCCTCCTCCTCCTCCTCCTCCTCCTCCTCCTCCTCCTCCTCCTCCTCCTCTCCTCCTCCTCCTCCTCCTCCTCCTCCTCCTCCTCTCCCCTCCTCACTCCTCCTCCTCCTCCTCCTCCTCCTCTCCCTCGCCCGTCCTCGTCCTTGTCCTCCTCCTCCTCCTCCTCCTCCTTCTCCTCCTTCTCCTCCTCCTGCGAACTGCCGCCGCGATGGCCAGCCAGCTCGAGCCCCGGGCAGCGGGCGGGCGCGCGGGCGGGCGGGCCCGCTCCGCCCTGTCCGACCGAGGGGCGGCAACGGCGGCGAGGGGGGTGCGCAGGAGGAGCAGGAGCGTCACGAACTTGGCCCCTTTCGTCCGCCTTCCTTGGGTCAAGAACCAAACGACACTGCCCCACCTGTGGCCCGCACGGGCCCCGGCACATGCCACGAACTCCGGCCTGGGCTCTTGCGCGGTGTGCGCTGCGGCCCTCGATGGGCCGTGGCGCAACATGGAGGGCCGAGGGTGTGGTGCTGTTTTTGGTTGTCGATTCCTCGGAGGAAGGGACATTCGGCGGAAACGCAAACTCTCGGAGCTCCGCGCGGATGCTTCCTGGCTCTGCGCTGGGCCCCCTTCCCCGGGCGCGCGCGGAGGGGCCCGGCGCCGATCCAACAGATCTGCGCGGACCTCCGACAGTCCATGTCTGTATACAGCTTTCGGCTACAGTGCGGGCGACGCCTCGGGAGCACCGTCTTTTCCACTGCTTCTGGATTTTTATCTTCGATCAGTGCTGGTCCACATGCTAAGTCAACAAAATGCCCAAAACTGCTGGGATCCACTATGCTCGACACGCTGGCGGTGCGAGGCGCTTCCAGCGCGCACCGTGAACTACCGTGCGGGCGCGACGCGAGCAGGGAGGGCACCTGGCACCTTCTTTCAGGGCCACTGTGGGTATGCGCGTCAGCAAGCTGCACGCTGCACCACCTGGTTGTTGCCAGAAGGGTCTCTGGCCTAAGATGCGCCCAGAATATGAAACGAGGCCCCCGCGGCCTCCAGAGCACCCGTGGCCCTCATGGCCCCAGGGGCTCCAAACAAGCAAGCGATCAAAATGCTGAGTACATGCCGCACATGAGCAAATAGCCACTATCACGTGTAATCGCGTTACTTACTGACTGCGACCCGCCACGCTGGCCGAAGAAACAAACGGTGTCTTGCCATTGCGCCAGAAGGGCCGCCCCACCCCCAGCTGCTTCGTAGGCGTGCCTGTAAATATCCCGGGGTCACGTTGCGCGTGGGCGCCCTCTCTTTCTCCGGGCGGGAGGGGGGGAGGGGAAGGGAGGAAAAGGGCTGAAACGGTGTGAGCCGGACAGCGTCGTCACCTGGCGGTCTTTCGACGTGACCAAGAAGATGAAGCTGCCTGCGGAGGAGGCACCGTGCGGAGGAGGCACGAGGGGCTCCAGGACGGAGCGACATGTGAAAAGCACTGTGGGTCAGGACGACGTCTAGACAGCAGCACCCGGCTGGAGCCCTTGATCTCCGTCGGCCGCCGCGGCGCCGCGAGGGCGCGCCGCGCTTCTTGAACCAGCAGCCTCACACAAGACAATAAGCAAACAGACAAAACACAGCCATAAGACAAAGCAACAGGACACAACAACAAGACACAAACGACAACAAATACCAACACAAAAAAGAACCAGACAGAACACAAAAAACGCCAGGAAAACACGCACAAAAACGCAAACCAAAGCAAAATAACATAAAATAACACAACAAACAAAACAAACACACAACATAACAGAGGCAAGACAATCACGAAAGAACCAGGCAGGCGAACATAAGGCATTCAAAAGAGAAGCAAAGGCCCAACCGCACAGCACATAAGAACAGCAAAACGCCGCCCTCACAATAAGGAACAGAAAGAATAAACAGGATCAACCATGGACAAGAAAAAGCCACCAGGGAACAAACACAAGCACAGGACACAAGCGGCCGTTGAACCGCAGCCTCACAGCCGCACCTTGGTGCTCGGGGCCTCCTTGGGCGGCCGGCCCGCCAAGGGCGCGGCCGTTGCCGCCGCAGCTCCCGTGGAGGCGGCGGCGGCGGCGGCGGCGCTGGCAGCACGCAGGCCGGCCCCGCCGCGCAACGCGGCCACCGTGCGGTGCAGGGACGCCTCCGCGCGCGCCGCGAGGTGGGGGTCCTCGCTCTGCTGCTCGCGGATCGCAGTCGCCTTGATGCGCTGCAGGCGCCGGCGCTCCGTGCGGGACAGGCGCCCCCACTCCGCGCCGCCGCGCCTGTGGTTGGGCCGGTCGGCGGAGCTGTCCGAGGAGTCGAAGAGGATGTGCGCCTGCGCGCCCAGCGCGCCCCCCTCTCCGGCGGCCCCGGCCGACCGCCCCCTGCCGGCGTGGTCCAGCTCGTGGGCTTGCTCGCCGAGCTGAGAGCTGTTCGTCTCGACCAGGCTGCCAGAAGTCACCTCGCTGGACTGGTCGTCGCCCGCCGCCCAGGCGCTGCGTCCCTCGGGGCGGCCCTCCGGGCCGATCGGCCAGGCCCCCCCGGAGGGGCTCGGCGCAGAGGCCGCCGAGCCGCGCAGATCGCGGAGGGCCCCCACCCTATCAGATGGCCAGGCAGTGCAAGCGGGGGTCACCACCAAAAGGGCTTAAGAGCTCCTCCAGGAAGCGGGCCTCTCTGCGATGAGTGATGGACAACGCACACTGGAACCGATAGGGAGTAGGAGATTCGGGGGGGAAAGGACTTATCAAAATAACGGACAAAGTAACAATAGGCACGCGTGTCTAGGATCATACAATCACGGATGTGGGACACTGGGAGATGGAGGTGGCGCCAACCTGTGGTAGTTTCGGGGAAACGCGCGAGTGCTGCGACACGCTGAGCTATGGCGTGAAGAACTTGTTATGTCACTGTGAGCTACTGGCGTCTCTATGACTCTTCGGGGCCATGGTGCTATTGGGCGTCTCTGGGGCTTATTGGGGGTCTTATGTGGGCCCGTCCGGGGCTCCTTTTACGTAACAGCGAAAACTGATAGGTTTCTAGTGGGCTCAAAAGAGAGCATCGTGACTCCCCAAAGGGGTCTGGGCGGGATCCGGATGGGTGCCGGGGACTCCTTTTTTAGCCAACAATTACGCACTTCGTGTTCTTCGAGTTCCCAGAACTCCATTCCTGGGCATGATTTTGAATGCCCGGAGCCAACTGTAGGCCACTTCGTGTTCTTCGAGTTCCCAGAACTCCATTCCTGGGCATGATTTTGAATGCCCGGAGCCAACTGTAGGCCACTTCGTGGTCTTCGAGTTCCCAGAACTCCATTCCGGGGGCCACGAGGCGGAAGGGGGGCAGTCGGTCGGTCGGTCGGAGTAAGCAGACGGGGTCGACGGGGCGGAGGGGGGGGGGACACGGTCGGTCGGTCGGTCGGAATAAGCAGGCAGGGGCCACGGGGCGGACGGGCGCGGGGGGGAGCAGGTGGACGGGAGGGGTCGGTCGAGCAAGGGAGGGGGGGCACGGTCGGCCGGTCGGTCGGTCGGTCGGAAAAGTAAGCAAACGGAGGCCACGGGGCGGGGGGGGAAGGGCACGGTCGGCTGGTCAGTCGGAACAAGCAAGTGGGGCCATGGGGCGGAAAGGGGGGGAACACGGTCAGTCGGTCGGTCGGTCGGAACAAGCAGACGGGGGTCACGGGGCGGAAAGGGTTGGGCGCAGTCGGTCGGTCGGTCGGAACAAGCAGACGGGGGCCACGGGGCGTAGGGGCGCGGGGGGAACAGGCGGCCAGGAGGGCACAGTCGGGCAGGAGGGGGGCACGGTCGGTCGGTCGGAATAAGCAGGCGGGGGCCACGGGGCGGAAGGGGGGGCACGGTCGGTCGGTCGGTCGGCATAAGCAAACGGGGGCCACGGCGCGGAGAGGGGGGGGGGCACGGTCGGTCGGTCGGCATAAGCAGACGGGGGCCACGGGGCGGAGGGGGGGCACGGTCGGTCGGTCGGTCGGAATAAGCAGACGGGGGCCACGGGGCGGAAGGGGGGGGGCATGGTCGGTCGGTCGGAATAAACAGACAGTGGCCACAGGGCGGAGGGGGAGGACACGGTCGGTCGGTCGGTCGGAAACATGATCGACCCACGAACCCGGAAAGGAATATAGAACTGTAACACACGGCAGCGTTTTCAAAGACACCTGATTGGGTGACGGGCAAATGCAATGCTGAAAGTATCGATCTTATGTACCCTGCCGAGGGCTGTGCTGTGCTGCACCGTGCTGAATTGCGATGTGCCATGGCGCCATTGTGCTCTACAGCGTCGTGGATCGAGTCCTCCTTTGCATCCGAGTCCTGACCGAACTGATCTGGATCGTAAGCTCGAGCTGCCAGAACACATAGTAGCTGCCCCAGAACTAATGGACAGAGGAACATGCCAGGAGGACGCGCCGCGAAACGTCCCAAGGAATGCGCCAGGCGACGTGCCAGGGGACGTGTCATGGGGTCGCACCGCGGGACGTGCCAAGGGGACGCGCTACGGAGCGTGCCAATGGATGTGCCACGGGATGTGCCAGGGGACGCGCCACGCGACGTGCCAGGGGGACTCGCCAAGGGACGCCCCACGGAACGTGCCAAGGAACGTGCCAAGTTGCAATGCTGAATGTATCGATCTTGATGTACCGAGCCGAAATCTGTGCTGTGCTGCGCCGTGCTGAAGTGCGATGTGCCATGCCGCGATTGTGCTCTATAGCCTCGTGGATCGAGTCCTCCTTTGCATCCGAATCCTGACCGAACTGATCTGGATCTTAAGCTCGAGCTGCCTGAACACACAGTAGCTGCCCCAGAGCTAATTGCCAGGGGGACATGCCAGGAGGACGCGACGCGGAACGTCTCAAGGGACGCGCCAGGCGACGTGCCGAGGGACGTGCCATGGGGACGCACCGCGGGACGTGCCAAGGGGACGCGCTACGAAACGTGTTGGGGACAAGCGTTTCGCTCGAGACATCCTGTCAAAATCCTCCGAATTCCTACGCGCGGGACGCGGCACGCGCGAGACATCTTCGGAATTCCTGCGAGCGGGACGTGAAAACAAACATTTCGCCTGAGACATCCTCTGGACTCTGGCCCCCCACGAGGCCCCCGCTCGAGACATCCCCCAATTTTGCAAAACCAGCATTTCGCTTGAGACATCCTGCCAACATTCAATGAAATCCCGGCAAAACAAATGAATTAATCGAGGAGGCGTCCTCGGAATTCTTCCGAGCGGGACGTGAAAACAAGCATTTCGCCTGAGACATCCTCTGAATTCTAGCTCCCCACGAGGCCCTCGCGCGAGACATCCCCGAATTTTGCAAAACCAGCGTTTCGCTCGAGACGTCCTCAACAAATTATGAAAACAAGCGTTTCGCTCGAGACATCCTGTCAAAATCCCAAGACATCCTGGCAAAACAAGCGAATTTGTCGAGACATCCTCGACATTCCTGCGCGCGGGACGCAGCACGCGCGAGACATCCTCGGAATTTCTGCGCGCGGGGCGCTTTTCCGCGTCGCGGTCGGAGCTCCAGACCCCGTTATTTCTCGAGGATTCAGCGAAAAACGCTCCCCACCCTCTTTTTTACGAGGGAAAGCGGGGGTCTGCGGACCACGTTTTTTATCGAGGATCCGAGATGGGGGGCCATGGGGCGGAGGGGGTTGGGCACAGTCGGTCGGTCGGTCGGAACAACCAAACGGGAGCCGCGGGGCTGAGGGGCGCGGGGGGGAACAAGGGGACGGGAGGGCACGGTCTGGCAGGAAGGGGGCACGGGGCGGAGGGGTGCGGGGGGACAGGCAGAACACACGGGGGCGGCACGCTTCCAGGCCACTTCCAAGCACGTGTCCCAGCACACGCAGCCAGCACACCTCCCAGCACACGGAAGCAACACACAGCCTACACACATCCCAGCACACGGAGGCAGCACACGTCCCAGTCCAGCGCACATGCCAGGCACGGTCGGTCGGTCGGTCGAAATAATGCAGTGCGAGATCACACCGGTAGGTATGATAATAACCGATAAGGAGTAGGAGTGGGGAAGGGCAACAAAAATGAAGGCGCTACAAGTATGGGTGCGGGCCGTCGGACCCCGAGGGGAGCTCCCGCTCGAGCGAGACCCCCAAGCGACAGCACCCCTCCTGGAATTCCGACCTGGGAAATGCGGGGATCGCACAGGTATGGGTGCCAGTTGTCAACCCGTAGTTCTGTGCCCCCCAACGTCCCCCACGACTCCGAAGCACGCCCAGAAACGTCCAGAGTCTTCTCGCTCGAAGTCGATCGCATTTTGCAAATTCATCATGAATTCGGGGATCATCTTGGCCCGGTCGAAAGGCATTTGGCCTGGGTGTTCTGGTAGATCTTTGTGAAAGCCGTGGTCCCAAGTTTTGCCTCTCGGAGAGGGTGTACTTGAAGCCACGGCTACCTCTTAGGAGTGCCCGGTAAGCATGTGTACTGCCATAAATCTGTGTGCATGTATGAAAGGGGCCCCAGGACACACAAACAAATAGACAAAAATAACCATATTCCCAATATTATATTTTTCCTGGGTTTTGTCTTCCCCCCCACTTCCCATATTTTCCCATCTTTTCTGGGGAATCGACGATTGATTGTGTCTGTGTGTTTCTTTCCCTCCTGAATGTAGCTGGCCGAGGGGAGGGAAGCTGGCCGTGCGCGAACACTGTTTCACTAAGCGCAGGTACCCGCTGTGATCAAAGCACCATATGCCATGTAGTTGTCATCGCTGCCGTCGCCAGTGGAGGGGCGCGGCGGCGGCAGCGGCAGAGCACACGGCAGGAGCGCAGCTCATGATTTTTTCGATCCTCCCTCTCCCCCCCTGATCCTCGACCTCCAGGGTGCGGTGGTGAGCCCTCCCACTTAGGGGGAAAACAAGCCTACCTCGCTTTTGACCACCCTCGCTTCCAAGAGATACCAAACGATGCCAAATTGCAGCCTGTACTGGTCAGGCCGCTTGACGAGGAGGCGCGTGGCATGGCTTGGTTCTGCCTGGAAGCGAAAGCTGGGTTGGTAATTCACGCTCTGACCAATGGCGACCCCCTTGCCACTGCCTGGGATGACGGCTCCGCCGCTGGGGTCAGCGGCGCTGGCATGGTCCTCTCCTCGGGGAGGTGTCTTCAGCCAGAGCAGCTGCGGATCTGCCGGGCAAGGAACCTGGCGCGGGCCCCCTCTCGTTGCACGCCGCGCTTGCTTGGCAGCCCGATGCCCCCCAGGAGCCCTCGACCCGTGAGACGAAGCCAGGACCGGGACAAAATCGGACTGGGAAACATGATCGACCCACGAACCCGAATAGGAATATAGAAATGTAACGCATGGCAACGTTTTCAAAGACACCTGATTGGGTGACGGGCAAGTGCAATGCTGATTGTATCGATCTTGATGTACCGTGCCGAGGGCTGTGCTGTGCTGCACCGTGCTGAATTGCGATGTGCCATGGCGCGGTTGTGCTCTATAGCGTCGTGGATCGAGTCTTCCTTTGCATCCGAGTCCTGACCGAACTGATCTGGATCTGAAGCTCGAGCTGCCTGAACACATAGTAGCTGCCCCAGAGCTAATTGACAGGGGGACATGCCAGGAGGACGCGCCGCGAAACATCCCAAGGGACGCGCCAGGCGACGTGCCAAGGGACGTGCCATGGGGTCGCACCGTAGGACGTGCCAAGGGGACGCGCTACGGGACATCCTCAAAATTCCTGCGCGCGGGACGTGGCACGCGCGAGACATCCCCGGAATTCCTGCGAGCGGGACGTGCAAACAAACATTTCGCCTGAGACATCCTCTGAATTCTGGCCCCCCACGAGGCCCCCGCTCGAGACATCCCCCAAGTTTGCAAAACCAGCGTTTCGCTTGAGACATCCTCAACAAATTATGAACAACAAGCGTTTCGCTCGAGAAATCTAATCAAAATCCAAGGACATCCTGGCAAAACAAACGAATTAGTCGAGACATCCTCAAAATTCCTATGCGCGGGAGGCGGCACGCGCGAGACATCCTTGGAATTCCTGCGAGCGGGACACGAAAACAAGCATTTCGCCTGAGACATTCTCTGAATTCTGGCGCCCCACGAAGCCCCCGCTCGAGACATCCCCAAATTTTGCAAAACCAGCGTTTCCCTTGCGACATCCTCAACAAACTATGTAAAAAAAGCGTTTCGCTCGAGACATCCTGCCACAATTTGGAAAAATCCGGACAAAACAAGCGAATTAGTCGAGACATCCTCGAAATTACTGCGCGCGGGACGCGGCACGAGCGAGACATCCTCGGAATTCCTGCGAGCGGGGCGCTTTTCCGCGTCGCGGTCGGGACTCCAGATTCTGTTATTTGTCGAGGATTCTGCGAAAAACGCTCCGCACCTTTTTTTTACGAAGGAAAGCGGGGGTCTGTGGACCTTGTTTTTTATCGAGGATCCGAGATGGGGGGCGCACTTTCCTCGAGCGGGCACGCACGAAACGCACTTTTTCGACTGAAAATCAGCACTTTTACTTCGTTATTTACGCAGAATAATTTCGCCGGCCCCCTTCAAGTCAAAACCGGGGGTCGAGCGGGCACGCACGAAACGCACTTTTTCGATTGAAAATCAGCACTTTACTTCGTTATTTACGCAGAATAATTTCGCTGGCCCCCTTCAAGTCAAAACCGGGGGGTAAACCTACTAAAAGAGAACCCTGGGCCGACGCCCTTTCCGGGAAAATTTGCGGGCCCCAAGAATCTACACCACCACCACGTCGATTCCTCCTCCCTCCTCCACCTTCATCTTCATCTCCTCTCAGGGAGGGGATTCGAGAGGTGGTGGAGGTGTATACCTTTGGGCCCCGTAGAATCGAGGATCTCCGAGGCTCTGGAGGATTTGTCGGGCACAGCGGGATTTCGGGAGCGCTCTGGGGCGCTCCGAGAGCGTTCCGCTCTGGAGCGCCCTGAGAGCGTGCCAGAACGCTCTGGAACGAGTTATCGCTCCTCCTCCTCCTCCTCCTCCGCCTCCGCCTCCTCCTCCGCCTCCTCCTCCTGCTCCTCCTCCTCCTCCTCCTCCTCCACCTCCTGCTCCTCCTCCCTTCCCCAGGGCAAACACTTTATCGCGGGTCGTTCTTTTCCGCGCCGGCATCCCCGTGACACTTCGCTGAGGCCTTTCGGGTCCCCGTGACTCTGTGCTGGCTCTCTATTAGCTCGCGCGCGTGCAGTGCGCATCGCAAGCCAAGAGGAAAGGGATGGCGAAGCAAATCCGCTACCCTTGGGTCGGGCATGTCGCAGGCGGGTTTTGGACCACATATAGAACATACTTCAAAAATGATAGCAACATCGTTCCCAAACTCGTTTTCTATTTTCGAATCTCCCTCCCGTAGAGGGACATGCCCGACTTAACGCTGCCCCAGCTAGAGAGGGGTGGAGGCCAATGCTGCGGTATGCAGCGCCGTGCCGCCCTGGCTGACGCAGCGAACCAAAAGCACTGTCACAACACGACGCCAGCTGGGACGTCAACTGCGCCCAGCGTCTAGGAGGAGGAGGAGGATGAGGAGGAGGATGAGGAGGAGGAGGAGGAGGAGGAGGAGGCGGAGGCGGAGGCGCAGGAGGAAGACGAGGCCATCGTCAAACACGGGGAAGAAGGGGATGAGCAAGGAAGGGGCACGGAAGCGAGCCCAGGGAGAGACGGATGCAATGGCGCCGTGTGCGCATCCCCGGTGGTCTAACCGGACACTTTTGTGGCAAAACAGCGCACGACGTCCGCCACAAGGACTAGGGGCCAGTACCGAGCAGGTGCGAAGACATGCGGCGACGTGGATAGCAGAATCCGCCGGCCCCCGCCTGCAGGGGGTCAAAAGGCGTGTGAAATATTTGGCTGTCCCCCTCCTCCTTTCCCCCTCCCCCCGGGTCTGACATCGCGTTCGAGGGGGGGGTTTGTGAGGGGGGGGGGGGTGGACGAGCTTCTCAACGCACCCCTGGGGCTCCAGGAGCTTCAGGTCTACACTCTGTGGCCTCCAAAGTGCCCAAGATGCGATCCAAGCTGGCTCAAGTTGGGCGCCCACACGCCGAGGAGAGCTCAACCACACATACAGTATTGCCTCAAACGGCCCAGAAAACCTCCAACAGGCCCCAAGAGAGCTCCGTGGCCTCCTAGGGAGCTCCACCGAAGCCCCCAGGGGGACCGCCCGCATGCGTCCCCAAAGCAAATTTGGCACACCCCTCACAAGCTTCGTGGCCCCCTAGGGAGCTCCACCGAAACCCCCAATGCCGCCGCCCGCATGCCTCCCCCACACCCAATTTGGCACAACTCTGACACGTTTCGTGGCCCCATAGGGAGCTCCACCGAAGGCCCCAGTGCCACCGCACCCAATTGGGCACATCCCTCACACGTTTCGTGACCTCGTAGGGAGGAGCTCCACCGAAGGCCCCAGTGCCACCGCCCGCATGCGTCCCCCATACCCATTTCGGCACACCCCTCACACGTTTCGTGGCCCCGTAGGGAGCTCCACCGACCCCAGTGGTACCGCCCGCATGCGTCCCCCACGCACAATTTGGCACACCCCTCACACGTTTCGCGGCCCCGTAGGGAGCTCCACCGACGACCCCAGTGGCTGCGTTCGCATGCGCTCACCGCACTTATTTCGGCACACCCCTCACACGTTTCGTGGTCCTATAGGGAGCTCCACCGACGGCCCCAATGGCTGCTTTCGCATGCGCTCACCGGACAACATTGGGCACACAGTTCGCACGTTTCGTGGTCCTATAGGCAGCTCCTCCGAATGCGGTGCATACAACGACGGTATTCACAACTGCAAAAGGTTGGGTCCTACGCCAGGCTAATTTTTACTTGTTTTGTCCTAGCGGCGTCCACGACGCCCCATGATCGCTTCAAGACTGCCCAAGAAGCCCCCAAGAGGGGTCCTAAGACGGCCCCCAAGACGGCCCGAGAAACTTCTAAGACGGCCCAAGGAGGTCCCAACAAAAACAAAAAAGACAAAAATAAAATAAAAAAAGAAAACACAAAAAAAAAACAAAAACAAAATAAAAAAAAAAAAAAAAAAATATACAAAAAACCAAAGAAAAAAGAAAAAAACAAAAGGGAAGCACAGAAAAAAAAAGAATAGAAAAAGAAGAAAAAAACACACAATAAAAAAGGAAGAAAAAAAAAAAAAAATAAAGAAAAAAAAAAAGAAAAAAAAAATGAAAAAATAAACAAATAAAAAAAAAAAAAATAAGAGGGGCCCACACCAGGTAACTCCGAACTGACGTTTCGAGCCCTCCGCCAAGAGAACCCCTGAGACCGCTAACAAGGCGCCCCGAAAATCCCCCGAGAAACCCAAGAAAAACAAAAAAAAAAAATAAAAAAAAAAAAAAAATAACAAATAAAAAAAAAGCCCCCCAAACGTACAGCATGATCGACCCACGAACCCGGAACATAATATAGAAATGTAGGGCATGACACCTGATTGGGCGACGGGCACATGTAATGCTGAATATATCGATCTTGATGTGCCGTGCCGAGGGCTGTGCTGTGCTGCGACGTGCTGAACTGCGAGGTGTCATGCCGCGATTGTGCTTTACAGCGTTGTGTATCGAATCCCCCTTTGCATCCAAGTCCTGACCGAACTGATCTGGATCTGAAGCTCGAGCTGCCTGAGCACATAGCAGCTGCCCCAGAGCTCATAGCTAAATGACAGGGGACATGCCAGCAGGACGCGCCGCGGAACGTCTCAAGGGACGCGCCAGGCGACGTGCCAGGGGACGGGCCACGGGGACGCATCGCGGGACGTGCCAAGGGGACGCGCTACGGAACGTGCCAGTGGACGTGCCGCGGGACGTGCCAGGGGACGCGCTGCGCGACGTGTCAGGGGGACTCGCCACTGGACGCCAGGGAACGTGCCAAGTTGCAATGCTGAATCTATCGATCTTGATGTACCGTGCCGGGGGCTGTGCTGTGCTGCGCCGTGCTGAATTGCGATGTGTCATGCCGCGATTGTGCTCTATAGCGTTGTTGATCGAGTCCCCCTTTTCATCCGAGTCCTGACCGAACTGATGTGGATCTTAAGCTCGAGCTGCCTGAGCACATCGCAGCTGCCCCAGAGCTAATTGACAAGGGGACATGCCAGGAGGACGCGCCGCGGAACGTCCCAAGGGACGCGCCAGGCGACGTGCCAGGGGACGGGCCATGGGGACGCATCGCGGGACGTGCCAAAGGGACACGCCACTGAACGTGCCAATGGACGTGCCGCGGGACGTGCCAGGGGACGCGCTGCGCAACGTGTCAAGGGGACTCGCCACGGCACGCACCTGCCAGGGAACGTGCAACATTGCAATGCTGAGTGTATCGACCTCGACGTACCGTGCCGGGGGCTGTGCTGTGCCTGGGCGACCTGGACATGTGAAAACAAGCGTTTCGCTCAAGACATCCTCGACACATCCTCATGCTAGACATCCGCCTGGGCAACTTGGACACGCGCAACCAAGCGTTTCGCTCGAGACATCCTCAACCAATCCTCATGCTAGACATCTGCATGGGCAACCTGGACGCGTGAACCCAAGCGTCTCGCTCGAGACATCCTCATGACCTGGGCACGTGAAAACAAGCCCTACACTTGAGAGATCCTCTGAATTCTAGCCCCCAGGAGAAGACAATCTAGAACACAAACCAAACATTTCGCTCGAGACATCCTCAACCAATTCTGCAAAGCAAGCGTTTCGCTCGAGACACCCTCAAGTTCTAATTCGCCAGCCCTCTTCGACCTCCTCATTTATCGCAAAAGAGATTCGACGGCCCTCTTCGAACTTGGCACCAAAGTTCACCTACTGAAAGAAAACCCTGGGCCTAAGCCCTTTCCGGGAATTACGCTGTGTCCGCGCTCCCAAGGCCACGAACCTTTGTAAATTACGCTGCGTCCGCTTTTTTGGGGCCACAATCCCTCGTAAAGTGCGCTGCGTCCGCTCTCCCTGGGCCACGATCCATCGTAAAATGCACTGCGTCCGCGCTCCCAGGGCCGCGCCCCATAGTGAATTACGCTGCGTCCGCGCTCCCAGGACCACGTTCCCTAGTAAATTACGCTGTGTCCGCACCCACCGTCCGCGCTCCCAGGGTCAGGATCCCTCGTGAACTACGCTGTGTCCGCGCTCCCAGGACCACGTTCCCTAGTAAATTACGCGGTGTCCGCACCCCCCAGGGCCGCGATCGCTTGTGCATGACGCTGCGTCCGCGCTCCCAAGGCCGCGCTCCATTGTAAATTACATGGCGTCCGCGCTCCGAGGGCCACGATCCCTCGTAAACTACGCTGCGTCCGTTCTCCCTGGGCCAGGATCCATCGTAAACTACGCTGCGTCCGCGCTCCCAGGGGCACGATCCCTCGTAAAGTAGGCTGCGTCCGCTCTCCCTGGGCCACGATCCCTTGTAAACTACGTTGCGTCCGCGCTCCCAGAGCCACAATCCCTGTGTAATTATGTGCGTCCGCGCTCCCAAGGCCGCGCTCCATTGTAAATTACGTAGCGTCCGCACTCCGAGGGCGTTCCCCAGTGAACGGCGCCCCCGCTCCCAGGGCCACGACCCCTCGTAAATTACGCGGCGTCCGCGCTCCAAAGGCTGCGATCCCTTGTAAATTACACGGCGCCCGCACTCCCAGGGGCACGATCCCTCGTAAATTGTACGGCGTCCGCATTCCCAGGGCCACGATCCCATGCAAATTACGCTGGACTTGCGCTCCCAAGGCCGCGATCCCTCATACATTACATTGGATTTGCGCTCCCAAGGCCACGATCCCTCGTAAAATACGCGGCATCCGCGCACCCAGGGCCAGGATCCCGGCCGCAGCCTCGAGGTCGTCCTCGACGACCTCG
>CAUYUJ010014369.1:292371-319871 GCA_963575745.1 Prorocentrum cordatum | reverse complement strand
CGCCCCACCGGCACGAGCCAGTGGGCGGGGCCAGTCTTCTGTCGGGCGTGTCCCCCTACAGGGGGAGATCTTCGACGAAAAATTAAAAATACCCACAAAATGCCCCAGCAAGGTAAAAAAATAGCCAAAAAATAGTTCCCTGACTATTTTTTGATTATTTATTTTTTGGGTATTTCTTATTTTACGTCGAAAATCCCCCTGTGGGGGGACAGGCCCGACTGAAGGCCAGTCCTGGCCTCCTGGCCCCGCCTCTACGCTCCGGGCGCCTCTCCGTATGGCTGTGCACCGGCGTGGTTACCTCCGCCCCTCCTCCTCTGCCCTCAACGGCCTCCTCGTGGATGGGGTCCGAGAAGGTGGGATCGGAGGATCGCGCCGCATCGCAGGTGCGTCGCCGCTGCATCGGCGACGTCGACGATGCATCGGCGCCGATAGGATCGGACTGCAAGTTGGGAGGCTTGGATTTCCCCCTCCTCTGGCTGCCACGGCGGCCTTCCGGGCGCTGCGTCGCTCGTCGTGGTGCACTTCGGCAAAGCCCTGGCCCCTCACGTGCGGCAGTGCGAGGGGGCGCTTCACACCGTGTGGCGCAAAATCTTTCCAAGCCCAACCAGAACCCAACCAGAATGCGACCAACAACCGCGTACCTGAGCACCATTTGCACGGGTTTTGGCCGCACGGCAGCGGGGCTCCACCCAGAAACCAACCCGGGCCATTTTGGGGGTCGTGCTGGCTAGCTGCTGGTTGGCTCGCCCCCTCGTCGACAGGCGCAGCCAATCAACCAGCCAGCCAGAAGCTAAACAGAAGCCAACCAGCCAGCCAGCCAGCCAACCAGCCAGCCAACCAGCCAGAAACCAACCAGAAGCCAACCAGGAGCCAACCGGCCAGCCAGCCTGCCAGACGACGAATCATTCAACTAGCCAGCCAGCCAGCCAGCCAGCAGCCAGCCAGCCAACCAGCCAGAAGCCAACCAGAAGCCAGCCAGCTGGCAAGCCAGCCAGCCAACCAGCATCCAACCAGCCAGTGAGCCAGAAGCAAACCAGAAACCAGCAAGAAGTCTACCAGCCAGCCAACCAGCCAACCAGCCAGCCGACCAGCCAGCAACCAGCCAACCAGTCAGCCAACCAGCCCACCAGCCAGAAACCAACCAGAAGCCAACCAGCCAACCAGCCAGCCGAGCAACCAAGCAGCCAAGCAGCCAAGCAGCCAATGGTCGTCGTCGTCGTCGCCGTCGAGCCTCCTCGGGGGTCGCGCGGCCGCGCGAGCATGGAGGCCGCGACATCCGCGGCGGCCCGGCGTGCGCGCCGGGGAGGCCGCCCCACCTGTTCGTTTTGAGGGGGAGGAGGAGGAGGAGGGAGGAAGATGGACGATGATGGGGAATGGATGGAGGTGGAAGAGGACGGAAGAGGAATGAGGATGAATGGATGGAGGAATGAGGAAGGGGGAAGGAGGATGGATGGAGGACGATGATGGGGAATTGATGACGTAGGATGAGAGGGATGGATGAGAAGGATGGGTGATAATGAGGATGATGAGTGCGATGGTGACAGGGATAACGATGAAGAGCGACATGATGATGATTATGATGATGATGATGATGCTGATGATGATGATGATGATGATGATGATGATGATGATGATGATGATGCTGATGATGATGACAATGCTGAAGGGTGATGCTGGTGATGCTGGTGATGCTGGTCCTGATGATGATGCAAGTGCTGGAGATGACCACGATCACTATGACCATGCGTATCGTGATAACGAAGGGGAGGAGGATGAGGAGGAGGAGGAGGAGGGGGAAGAGGAGAAGGAGGAGGAGGAGGAGGAGGACGAGGAGGATGAGAAGGAGGATGAGAAGGAGGAGGAGGAGGAGGAGGAGGAGGAGGAGGAGGAGGCGGAGGAGCAGGAGGAGGGGCCTCCTTGGACAACCCGTGGGGCACCTTGGGCCAGGGGCACCTCTGGCATCACCCGGCCTACCCAGAGATCCGATGGCGTGATTTTGGCAAGGCGCGGCCCCCAGAAGCCTCGACCAACTCCCCAGGGCGGGCTCCTCGCCCCGAGCCCTCTCCCTGACGGCCCCGGGAGTCTGTGCTATGTTATGACGAGTTGTAACATTGTGTGGCATGTTCTGCTCTGTTCGGTTATGTGATATTATGTTGTGCTCTGCCCTGTTTGTTGTGCTGTGTGGTGTCGAAGTATGCTCTGTATGCTCCATGGTGCCATTGCATGCGTTTTTATGCTCTGAATGCCATGTCATGCTTTGGCATGACATGGCATACCATGCGCTGTTATGCTAATGCGTTCGGATCTAGTATATATCTACACACATGTATTCCATTATGGTCTGATGTAATGTGATATGCAGCGCTCTGTCATGGCATGGCTTGTCAGGATATGCAATGCTATGTGCTTTGATGCTGTGCTACGGTGTGGTGTGTTTGTTCTGCCATGAAATTTCATGTTATGATATGGCATGTTCTGCTATGCTCTGTTGTGTTGTGCTATGGGGTATGGAACGATGCTCTGTTATTTGTGTTCCGCTATGTCGTGGCTTATGGTGTTATGCTAGGCGATCGTCTGCTATGATTTAACAGCGTATGCCGCGCTCTGCCATGTTATGTATTGTCGTACGTGCTGCGATGCTATCTGGAATGTAATATGTGCTGCGATGCTGTGGTATGTCGCGGTATGTTATGGCATGGCATGTTATGGTATGCTCCGCCCTGTTATGCTGTGCTGTGTTATGCTATGCTACGGTATGTGTGCTCCGATCTGTCATATCATGCGTTGTTATGATGTGTTATGTTATGCTATGGTATGCCATGTTATGTTAGGCTGTGGTATGTTCTGTTTTGGTACAGTTCTGAACTATTTTCTTATGGCATGCTTGCCTTGCCATGCTATGGACTGACCTGTGCTATGATGTTGTGCTGTGGCTTGCACTGCTCTGTCATGGTATGTGATGCCGCGATAGGTTGTGTAACGATCTGGTGTTTATGCTCGGATATGTACTGTTTGATGGTGTGGTGTTATGCTCTGGTCTGTCATAGCTGATAGTGTCGTGCTGTACGATGTGCTGCTATTTAAGAATGCCGCTCTGTCATGTTATACACTGTCGGCGCGAGGCGGGACACTCGGGAACACTCCGGAGACCTGGGGATCTGGCGGCCGCAGCATGCAGAGTGGCGCGAGGCGGGGCACTCGGGAACACTCGGGGGACTTGGAGATCTGGCGGCCGCGGTGTGCAGGGTGGACGGGTCGGGAGGTCTGTTTTTTTAGAACCCAACGGCCCCAATCCGTCGGGTGGGACACAGAAACCCAATCGTGTCATGTGCAGTCAGAAAAAGAGAGCTGCGTACCTAGGAGGAGGAGGAGGAGGAGGAGGAGGAGGAGGAGGAGGAGGAGGAGGAGGAGGAGGAGGAGGAGGAGGAGGAGGAGGAGGGGGAGAAACTGGCGGATGAGCAGGGGGAAAAAGAGGAGGACGAGGAAGGAGGAGGACGATGACGACTGCCAGCAGGAACAGGAGTGGAAGGAGCAGGAGGAGCAGGAGCGACCAGGCGAAGGCCGAGGAGGGAAGTGAAGAGGAACGACTCGCGCCCAGAAAGGTGGCCCGCGCTCGGGCGAGACCGCCCTTCGGAACGACTGGAGCAGAGCCCCGATCCCAGCATGAGGTCCACGCCGCAGCGGGAACACCGAGCTTGGAAGGACCCCAAACGTTCGGATGGGAAGACGAGCACACACGGCAGAGCCAGCTCGGACCGATCGCGTGTGTGTAGAGGACACAACTGCGCGGAGAGGGGGGTTGGCCGCGATTCGCTCAGGCCGTTTCTGATGGGGCAGAGGTGACCAGTGCTCACTCACATCGAGTATTTGTGGAGATTGGCAGCGCGCAGAGGGGGGGTTAGGGGGGAGGGGGAAGGCTTATTAGGAACACACCTGCTTCTCAGAAGGCGCCGACCTTGTCTGCAGATGCAAAGCCGGCGCCTTCTGAGAAGCAGCCTCCTTCTAAGAAACCTTCCCTCTCGCCCTGCCCCCCTCTGCGCGTGGCCCAGGAGAGAGGGAAGCGAATCGAAGCCTGCTCGGACGCCTGTCGGAAAAGCGAGGGGTGCTCAGATACAAGCAATCTCCCTCTAGGCGATGAGAACCACCACTGCTAAGAGCTCACGTAACGTGCGGGTGCTCAAGCTGGCGCTGTGTAGGTGCCCACTTGCCTGTTTTTTCGAGGCGTGGCCCCCCCAAGACCTCTCGACCACTTCCCCAGGACTTGTACTGTTTTTCCATCCCGAGTCGCTCGTTGCCAGTCCCGAATTTCAGAACCGCCCTCCAGAGGCCAATCATCAAGACACACAAGGCGCCTCGATTTGTATGGGGGGCGGGGTGCCTGGAATGGACCGAGAAAGGAACACAAACACCTAGAAGGCTCCTACCAATCGCCCTAATCCTCATCCTCATCCTCGTCTTCGTCCTCGTCTTCGTCCTCCTCCTTCTCTCCTGCATCTCTTCCTCATCCTCCTCCTCCTCCTCCTTCTCCTCCTCCTCCTCCTCCTCATAGTCCTCCTCCGTGGAGGGGAAGGGAGTGGGAGGGGAGGAGGTTGCAGAGTCAGGGGGAAGCCGGGAGGGGAGGATGGGGGAGAGAAGATGGAGGAGGAGGACGAGGAGGAGGAGGCGCAGGAGTGGGGAAGAGGAAGGCAGATGGATAAAGAGGAACATGGGCGGGGAACGGGAGGGACACGTCGAAGGAGAAGGGAAGGCAGGAGAGCCCAGCACTGAATCGACAAGTCGGATCGGCGATCGAAATGAATCGGATCGGCGGAAATCGGCAGCCACGCAGGGAGAAGTCGAATCGGCAGAAATTAGCAGGCTAGTAGGCCTCCGTTGAGGAACCGAAATCCAAATCGGAATCCGAAGTCGAATCGAATCGGAATCGGAGGCCATCGAAACCGAATCGAATCGGAGACGTCGAAATGAGCCCCTGGGAAGGCCCCTCCAGACCGCAGAAGCAAACAAGGGGAGAGTCCGTGACAGCCGAGGCGGGAGACGCGGCATGCGCCGCAGGCGCAACACCACGTGGCAGCAGAACGCTGCCAGCGGAAGCCACAAGCACGAACCCCACAACATTCGCGCACACAGGTTCGGGGATGGACAGACCTCCCTTTAGTAAAACGTGGTTTAGTGAAAACGACTTCGGGCCCAAACCTGGCGGGCGCAAGCCTGGAAAATAACGGCCACGGCGCCATCTCGAAAACCGAAAACGGACAATTCACTAATCGACGTGTCACTGTTGGGGGTTCTGTCCACCCCCGACAGGTGACGGACAACAAGAGTGTCTGGCGACCTCCGGCCCATCCCGCCACCCTGCTCGGACCGTGGACGAACGTCTCCCAGGCCTGCTCTCGGTGCCTCTCTTGGGAGGCCCCTCTGGGGACCTCGAGGAAACCGCCTCTGTCGGGGGCTTCTTGGCGCCTCTTGTGGGCCCGGTATCGGTGCCCACCGGTCGGAAGAAGTAGATCGAAACATGAAGGAGGAAGGCGTGGAACATGTATTGGGCTCCGCCCGCCCCCCGAGGAGGACGGGGACGGGGAAGCCACGCGATCGCTGAAGCAGGAAGATGCGCTTACTTAATAGACTGGCATCTGGGAATCCGGAATGCCTACCTCCAACGGCCCATGGGTGTCGGTACAAAGTTGCTACGCCGTCCCCCGAAGCCTCGACCCATTCCCCAGGACCGGTTTCTCATCCTGAGTCGTTTTTTGACGGTCCCGGGGCCCGGCGAGGGCCCCCAGAGGCCGGACATCGAGACAAACCTTCGTCTTGATTTTTGTCAATGCGTTGGAGGTCTGGGCAGGCAGCAGATTTCGTACCCCCCCCCTTTCCCAATCCCCCCCCCCTGTGCGTCCGGCCCGAGCGGAGCCGCCGAGAGAGCCCCTGGCCCGACGCAGCCTCTTGCGACGCAGCCCCTGCCCGAGCTCGCGTCGGGCGAAAGAGGGGAGATAGCAAAGGGGGGGTTTGAGAATCGGCTCACGTGGCTGATTTTCCCGGCGCCTCCCGGCGCCGGAGGCGGCTATTTATCGAGGAACGGGCCCCTCGGTGGGGCCGAAACCAGCTGCATGCAGCAGATTTCGTACCCCCCCCCTTTCCCAATCCCCCCCCTTTGCGTCTGGCCCGAGCGGAGCCGCGAAAGCGAGCCCCTGCCCGACGCAGCCTCCTGCGGCGGCCTCGCCGGGGCCCGCGGCCTCTCCCGCGGCAGGGGCCGGCCCGGGCGGGTCGGGAGGCGCGAGGGAGGCTGCAAGGGCCTTGGAAGGGGCCCCAGGACACACAAAGAAATACACACAGAGGAAGATATACCCTTATACTTTCCCATGCTTTTTTTTTGGGGGGGGGGGTTCGACTTCGACACACAAAGAAATACACACACACAGATAAAACATATGCCCCCATACTTTCCCATGTTTTTTCGGGCTTCGTCGTCGCCCCCACGTCCCCTATGTTCCCAGATCTTCTGGGGAGAGTCAGCGATCAATTGTGCCTGTGCGTTTTTTCCCCTCCTGGGCCTTGGACGCCCGTTTCGAAGCTTTTCGAGCCGGGCGCGGCCAACGAGGGTGGCCAAGGATGGGCCGAGGAGGTAAGGATGCAAGGGCACCCGGCCTTCCTCCTGGAATCTCTGTAAAGGCCTCCCAGATGGGGTTGGAGCTTGGCTGCCCCGATACGCAGCACGCAACACGTAGCGTGTTGACACGGAGCGCAACACGTAGACTGAAAACGTACGTTTGGCGCGGCAAGTTCCCGAAAACGTGGACCAACACGTGCCGAGCCAATACGCAACGTGTGAGCACGTACGTTTTGAACACGGTACGTGTTGCGTTTCAACACGGGCGTATCAGGGCAGCGAAGGGTCGGAGTTGTTGGGTCGGAGGATCGCGCCGCATCGCTGATGCGTCGCCGATGCATCGGCGATGCACTGGCGACGTCGGCGACTCATCGGCGGCGTCGGCGTGGAGAAAATCGGGCTCCGCATCGAGCCGCATCGCCGATGCATCGGCGATGCGGCGCGAGCCTCCGGCAACACCTACGCTGACCCCATCGGGGAGGCCTAGACTCTAGACTCTCCCGCACCTCGATCGGGGTGGACGAGAGGATCGACGATCGAGGGTGGAGGTTCGACGTCTTCCTTTCGGAGATGCTTGGAACCTCTGGAAGTGTCATGGGACCTTCTTGGGGGCCTCTTGGGCTGTCTGGGGGCGATCTTGCGAGACTTCTCGGCCGCCGTGGACGTTAAGGAAGCCTAAGAGGCGATTCCACTGAAAATATACGCTTGCCGAAAAAGGAATGAGTGGCACGATGTTTGCCTCTCGAGGCCCTCTTGGGACGGCTCCTGGGGCTCTCTTGGGGCACCTTGTGGGCAACCTGAGCCGTCGAGGAGGCACATGGGACCGTCTTGAAGCTGTCGTGGACGGCTCTGGGGCTCTCTTTAGCAATCTGAGGTGGCTCTGGAGTCGGGGATCTACTGACCTGGGTCAATTCAGCAGTGCAAGAATCTTCAAGATCCTGCAGGATCCTACACCTAACCCTGTTCAGTGCAATCCTGGCTCTGCAGGATCCTGCAAGATGCGGCCCTCTGACTGACCTCGTTTGCATTGACCCCCGTCTCTTGAGCCCCGATGGAGACAGTCTCGAAAGTTCCTGGCAACTCCCAAGAGCTCCCAAGAATTCCTGGGAGCCCCTCAAGAGCTCCCAATCAATCCGGGCATCGGCTGGGAAACTGGAGGTCTGGGCCCTTCAGAGCCTTACAACCCCTGGACCTTCAAGGGCAGCATGAGCCTTGGGGCACTCCACTACGTGCTGAAGGCACGGTGGCGGATACGCTATGCGCAAGCCGTGCGCAAAGCAACATGGGAAATACACAGAGGGCGAAACAGAGACAACGTGATACTCATACGCCCTGTGAAAACGAGAGCCGAGACGATGCTCCTTAAACTCGATGTCAAGCTTGCCGTTGACTCGCTTGGCGGTGACGGTCACGACCTCCCATCCCAAGTTCGTCTGCACCTTGATCACGTCGCCAACCTGCGGTCGGTCTGGGGTGGCAGTGCCAAGTGGATGTGAGCAGTGCGCAAGACCGCGATGCCCAGGCTAATATTCACCAATGGCTGCACTTCATTCGACAACGAGGTTGCGTGTAAGGAGTACCCGATGAGCCGGGCTGGACTGCTGTGGACAGGTCAGAACTGGTACTGGCTGCTCTGGACCTGGCAGGCCTGCACTGGATTGGCTGGTTGCGTTAGTTGGGACGTAACGGGACTTGCGTCCCCGTGCTGATCGAGCTGCAGCGGCCTGGACTGTCTGGATCAGACTGGGCTGACATCGTCGGGCGCACTGGATTTGACTGGGCTGGGCAGAACTAGCCTGAACTGACTCGACTGGCTATAGACTGGCTTGGCCGCCGGGTGGGTTAATCCGGACTGAGGTAGTCCAGGCCGGACGGGCTTGGTTGGACAGGACTGCAGCGGGCTGGACTTCCGTTGTCTGCGCTAGACAGGCTGGGCAGGGTTATGCTGAACTCGTCTGGGCGAGACTTGACCGGGAGGGACTCGACTGAACTGCGACCATTTGACTAGACTGGATTCTCTGGACTTGCTTAGACTGGTTTTGGAGTGGACTGGCATGGAAAAGACTCGCAGATTATGGACTGGGCTAGATCTGGCAAGACAGAGCTGGCTGGGACAGGGGTGGACTCGTTTGGACTGCATTTGACTGGGCTGGACTGGTCTGGAGCGGTCTAGGCTGTACTCGTCTGGACTGGACCTGGACCAGACTCCACCTGGGCTGGGCCCGTCTGGACTGGCCTGGACTGGACTGGGCATGGCTAGGTGCTGCAGTGGGATTCGACTGGAATGGGCTGGGCCAATTTGGATTGTGCTGTCCACTCTGCTCATCTCCTGCTGCTTTTCTTCCTGGTCTTCCGCCTTCTGCTGCTTCTCGTCCTCCTCTCCCACTTCTGGTGAAGCGGCGAACCAGTGAACCAAAGTCGTGCATGCACACCGTCCATCTCCTGTCACGTCATCTGCCTGTGTGTGGGGGGGGCGTGTGAAATGCCAGCGGGGGTGGCATGTCCAGCCCCTCTGTGGAAAGCACAACCACCTGGGCATGGTCAAGGCCCGACTGGGGTGGACAGCCTGATCCCAATATTGGGGGATCGGCACAGCCTCGCAGGGGAAAGGCACGCCCTGGGCGCGGGAGATAGCCCCAACGCAGAGCACCCGACGGGGGTCGATTGCACCCCCCCCCCGCCCCCAGGGTGGGACTGCGGAGGCCACAGGCGCGGACAGGGGGTGCCGAAAGCACAGCACCCGAGGTGGTGATAAACTGTACCGTTCGCCTGTGCTCCCCCCCTCCCGCCTCTGTCGTTAGGTAGGGCATGTCCCCCTACAAGCGTTTTTTGGGCGAACACTAAAACATACCCGCAACATATCTTGTAACATGAGGAGAAAACATACAAGACAAATCGTCCCCAGACAATTTTTTCGACTATTTTTTAATATTCCTCCTGTAGAAACTCTGTCGAACCACTTCCACGGCGCACGCTCCGATGCCGCTCGATCGGACGCCCTTCCACCACGGCGCCGCGGCCCGTGTAGCTCGGCACGCCACCGGGTCCGCGCCCCTCGCCACCGGCGGGACCGCCAGGGGCGCTCGCGGTTTCTGCGCGACCGAGGGCGGCAGCCGACGGCGCCTGCCGCTGCTGTCGCGCGCGGCGCTGGCCAGGTGGCGGCGGCTGCGGTCGGGGCCTCCAGCGGCGGCGGGGGCGACCTTCGAACAAGTGTTACACAAAAACAAGTGTGATAAACAGCTGTGCTATCACACGTTTTTTTTTTTTTTTTTTTTTTTTTTTTTTTTTTTTTTTTTTTTTTTTTTTTTTTTTTTTTTTTTTTTTTTTTTTTTTTTTTTTTTTTTTTAAAATATATATATATAGGTATATATATATATAATTTTTGATATATGTTTATTATAACACTTGTTTTTTTTAGCACTCTTGTTTTTTTAATCACACTTGTTCGGAGCGCCTGGCGCCGGCGCCTTGTGCCGCTGGGGCGGCGCGGGTGGCCGGCGCACGCGCAGCCTGCTGGCCGCCAGAGCGCGCCTGCGTGCAGCGGGGCCCGCCCGGGGGCAGGCGCCGTGTGCCGCTGGGGCGGCGCGTGTGGCGGCCGCCAGAGCGTGCCTGCGTGGGGCGGGGCCCGGGAGAGTTTCAGTGGCCTCACGGCTCTCGGACGCCTCAGCCCGCAGCGCGTTCAGGGCCATCGCGACGCGGGGCGCCTCGCCGACGCCGGCGCGCTGCGTCGACGGCAGCACGGGCGACGCGGCAGTCCGCCGAAGGTGATGCCCTCGGGTCCATCAGCATGTTTCTCTGTGCGCAGCATGATTCTCTTCATCCTGCTCAGGCCTCCGCCAGCCATGAGTGAGGCCGAATGCGAAGAGTGAAACCACTCGCCGTCAGATGCCCGCAACGCCACGGGCGGACAAATCCTGCCCCTCCCCTGTGGACTGCAGGGGCACAAACAACTGTCACGGACTCGGTGCGCAGGCGACTTTCCGCCACGAGCGCTCTCCCAACAAAACGTGGCTCCTTTCCCGCCGCGGGGGCGAGGTCTCGGACGGCAAGCTGTTCCACTGTCGGCAACAACAGGAGTGACAGACTGACTAACCCCTCGCTGTGCATGATGATGATGATGATGATGATGATGAGGAGGAGGAGGAGGAGGAGGAGGAGGAGGAGGAGGGGGAGGAGGAAGAGGAGGAGGAGGATGAGGAGGAGGAGGAAGTGGAGGAGGAGGAGGAAGTGGAGGAGGAGGCGGAGGAGGAGGAGGTGGAGGAGGTGGAGGAGTAGGAGGAGGAGGAGGCAGCTTCGGGCCTGCGCGCCGCGGTCCCTGGCCGTCGACGGCAAGACACCGGCGACGGCATCTCGGGCGGTCGGCGCCGCCGAGCCGTAAGTCGGGCGCGTCCCCCTACAGGGGGATTTTCGACGAAGAATAAAACATAGTCAAACAAAAAACCCAAAGTAGTCAAAACAAACTAAAACAATCGTCCCCAGACTTTTTCTTTTTGAGCAAAAAACCAAAAACAACTATTTTTGAATATTCCTCCTGTGGAGGGACAAGCCCGATTTAAGCCGATCCTGTGCGCCCAGCTGATGCCGTTGCCCAATCGCGTGCAGGGCCTCGGCGTCGCCTCTTCAACCTGGAGGCCTGCGACGTGTCCGAACGTCTGGCGGTCGCCGATCGCAACATCGAGGATCTGATCATCGAGAGGGCACACTTTTTCTTGTTGTTTTTATTTTTCCGGGGCTAGCGGGCGCTCTAGGGTTCTTTGGAGTCCTCGGGCCTCAAGCGAAGCGGACGACGCAGCGGCCACATGCACATGCACGCGGCCTTCAAGCCAACGATGGTCTGCAACGTGGACTGGGCCCCTGGGTGCTGCCCGGTCCACCTTCAGTCCGTCGGAATGGAGCTGTCAACTCGGAACACATGTTGCAGCTTGTGCCCGTCGTCCAAGCCGGCAGTGATCCGGGCGTGATGGAGTCGCTCGGACCCGCCATGGAAAGATGAGGGGTGACGACAGGGGGGGACTGGCGCAGGGGGGACACACCGACCTGGGATCGGCGATAGATCGGCGATGCGCGCCCGATAGCAACGCCGCACGTTCCTGGGCGCGGTGGGCTATCGGGCACCTGTCGGTGATGAAGGGGCGATTTGGGGTCGATGGCTTCCTCCCTGAGCCTAGTCACCCCTTAACGTTGCCCCACGAGACGACCCTGTCGTGGGCGAGAGCGTCATGGTGGACGCGGATCTCACGGAGCGGCACGAGCATGGCCAGCCCGTCGCGGTGGCCATGCCGAGGCTGATGATTGGGGGCCGCTCGTGCCCGTCGGCCCGGAGGGCATCGGCTCGGACGCGACGCGGCCGCCCGAGGCCTCTCGGGGTGACGCCCTCGGGACCGAGCTGCGCGAGAGGGCTCGGCGCCAGGAGGCAAGTCTGAGATGGATGGACTCGCGAAATAGCGTCGGCTCGAACGCGGGTCGGATCGCCAGCGACTCGGCCCGAACCGCATCCACATCGGATCGCTCTGCCAGGCTCTGGCTGGCCGTGGCCCATGCCGATGGACCTGTCCGAATCGAACTGGACCGGAATCGAGGGCCCAGCCGGCGAACCGAATCGCATCGAATTGGGTCGCAGGCGGGCCTGGGAGGCCCGCGCTCGGCCGAACCCTGTCGATGACCCCCGACGGAAGTGCTGAGCCCCAGCTTGCGGAGCTCGCGAGCCTGGAGACGCCGGTCGAGCACTCACCAATCTGCCCCTTGCTGTGGGAGGAACAGCCCATCACAGACCAACAGACCCTGGCCAAACCCGGGCAAGCCTCCTGGCCGGCCCCCTCCGCTCCAGCCCTGGTCAGGGCCGTTCTTCCCCCGAGGCGTGACACGTCCAGGCTGGTCGCACCTCTGGGCTTCCACTCGGAGGTGCTGCGGACCCTTTCGCTCGTGGGATCGCCTGCTTCCGTGGCGTTGGCGCGCCATCATCAAGTTCAAGCGCTTTGCGCTCCTGTTTCCGCCCCTCTTTGGGTTGCTGCGGGCCCTCTCGCTCGGTGGCGCCCCCGTATTTTGTTGTTGTTGTTGTTGAACATTATTTATTCTAAAGAATAATTATTGTTGGGCCCCCTGGTGCGCGCCCCCCCTGCGCCGCCTAGGCCGCAGCTACATTTCTATCATTTTCGTGAGGAAGCCTCAGAAAAGAGGGTGTGTACAGGATCCGGTTGTTTTGTTGTAATCCGCTTTCCCTTGCAAAAAACAATAGAAAATGACATTTCTTGTTCTAATATAATCAAATTTCAAGAATCCCTTGCAAAAAATAAGGTAAAGTGGACATTCGCGCGCGCAAGACGAAATCCTTCCAAAACCTTAGTGTTCGCAGCGATTTTAACATAAAAACATCAAAAAACCAATGGTTTTTCAACAAAAAATTGTCAAAATCTCATCCCGCGCGCTCTTGCGGATTCGTAGGAAACCCAACACTTTTTAAACATTTCTGTCAAACGGGCTTTTGCGAGCAACTTTTTCGAACTTCTGCGACAACGGTTGCGCACCTGCCAGGGCCATCATCCCTGTCAAATAATACCATGCGGGACACATTCGTTTTTTCTTCGCGCGCGCACGCCGTCGTCGTCGGCCGCGGGGCCCTGAATAGTAGCCACGGTCGTCCGCATGCCACGAAGTGAAGTGTCCGAACGTCATAGGGCGGGAAGCTGGGTGTGGGTGGTGGCGAAGAGTCGTTGGAAATTTGGTAGAGCTTGAACCGGCCCCCCCACAAAGTGGGGGTATTGCCCGCCTCCTATGAAAACCCTGGCACTGGTGAGAACGGAGTGTCCCCACGTGCTAGTAATTGTTGTTGTTGTTGTTGTTGTTGCGGCGGCGGCGGCGGCCATTGGACTAGATCGTTCCTCCCGGTTCTCCTGCTGGTCTTGCTGGTCTTGCAGCGTGCTTAGGCGTCAAGTTACCGAAGTCGGACGCGGGACTGGGCAAAGAACCAGCGGAATGCTCTCCCTGCTCCCCTACTCTTCCGTGCCCCTCGTATTTCCCGGGGCCCGGCGGATCTCGTCTTGGAGCGAGGAGGCAGCACTGGCGGTGCTGCTGCCGCTGCTGCCGCTGCTCCTGTTCCAATTGGCGCAGACCGCCGTGTCTGATTCCATGAGCGAGACCAAGGGCGCACGTGGGCGGGCCTGCAGAGCCGTGTCATGGCACGGCCAACGGGCGACGGGTGGCGAGACTAGGTCCTGCACACCTCCTGCCCACCTCCTCCTTCTCCTCCTCCTCGCCCTCCTCCTTTTCCTCCTCCACTTCCTCCTCCTCTTCCCCCCACTCCTTCTCCACTTCTCCTCCTCCCCCCACTCCTCCTCCTCCTCCTCCTCCTCCTCCTCCTCCTCCTCCTCCTCCTCCTCCTCCTCCTCCTCCTCCTCCTCCTCCGCCAGCCATCCAACTGGTGCGGCAGTCACACGGCTGAGCCAATGGAAAACAGAGAGCGGGACAGGGAAGGGGTGAGGCAGGGGACCAACCTCCTCCTCCTCCTCTTCTTTCTCCTCCTCCGCCTCCTCCTCCTCCTCCTCCTCGTCCTCCTCCTCCTCCAATCCCCTCCCCCATTCCTCGGTGCTCAATGCTCAGTGCTCGCTGCTTCCTCCCTCCTCCTCCTCCTCCTCCTCCTCCTCCTCCTCCTCCTCTTTCTCCTCCTTCCTCCTCCTCCTCCTCCTCCTGCTCCTCCTCCTCCTCTCCTTTTCCTTCTAAGCAATTTCTCCCTGTCGCACCCCGAGGCTAGTTTTGAGTGCTTGCCGGGCGTTTCGCCTGAGACTTCCTCACAATTTATGACTCTGAAGCTAAGAGGATGACAACAGTTTCACAGATGGAGGGCGGATGGTTTTCAACATGTGGCTCTCGCCATAGCGCTGCGCACATTCGTTTTCAACACTTGCAAGAGTTTCGCGGATTGAGGGCGAATCGTTTTCAACATGTGGCTCTCGCCTTAGCGCCGCGCACATTCGCTTTCAACACTTGCAAAGAGTTTCGCGGATTGAGGGCGGGTCGTTTTCAGCATGTGGCTCTCGCCTTAGCGCTGCGCACATTCGCTTTCAACAGTTGCAAGAGTTTCACGGATTGAGGGCGGGTGGTTTTCAAAATGTGGCTTTCGCCTTAGCGCCGCGCACACAAAACAACAGGTGCAAGAGTTACACGGATTGAGGGCGGTTCCTTTTCAAAATGTGGCTCTCGCCTCAGCGCCGCGCACATTCGCTTTGAACATGTGCAAGAGTTTCACGGATTCCCATCATCAGCGTACCAGACATAGCGTTTTGGAAGGATTCATGGTTATGTGGGTGCAGCAATTATGCTGATTCGCGGTGCTGAAATCCCAAAAATGGCGTTCTGGCACGATTCCGGATCGTCAAGACGCGCAGTCAGGTTGATCCGTAGCCTTCCAACGAGGCAATGCCCTCGATGGAAATGAAGCTTTATAGGGACCTATGAAGAGGGAGCTTGAAGGCAGGAGTAATTCCAACATCGTTAGTGACCCTTGGGTGTACACTGGTCCTTCTCTTCCTCCTCCTCCTCCTCCTCCCTCCCCTCCTCCCCCGCCTCGTAGGCGGGGGTGGGGTGTGGGAATGGGCAGCCTGCACGTCGAACTTCCGCAGCCTCTGCGGAGAGGCGCTGCCCCTGGCGTGCGGCCGGGGGAGCGCGACCGGGGGAGGAGATCGTCGTGCGGGGGTGGACGAGGAGAGGGCATGACCGAGGAAGATGGGAGGAGGCCAGAAGAGGGATAGGAGGAGGAGGAGGAGGAGGAGGAGGAGGAGGAGGAGGAGGAGGATGGAGGAGGAGGAGGGAGGAGGAGGAGGAGGAGGAGGAGGAGGAGAGGAGGAGGAGGAGAGGAGGAGGAGGAGGAGGAGGAGGAGCGGAGGAGGAGGAGGTTGCGCCGCGTCGATTTGGCATTCGCCTGCGCACCCTCAAGAACGCCACATGCACTCGCTTTAGGTCCACGCAGCGTCAAACATGATGATGATGATGATGATGATGATGATGATGATGATGATGATGATGATGATGATGATGATGATGATGATGATGATGATGATGATGCTGAGGAGGAGGAGGAGGAGGAGGAGGAGGAGGAGGAGGAGGAGGAGGAGGAGAAGGAGGGCGAGGAGGAGGAGGAGGAGGAGGAGGACCAGGAGGATTCAAAAAACATCTGGGCCCGCTTCCCGGAGGTTTCTTCAAACGGACCTGGGCCGACTTCTGTGCGCTGGAGGCGAGCGTGCGCCATCGCCGATGGATCGGCGATAGGCCCGCGACGACCGATCGGCGCGCTCCTGGACGGGGTGGGCCATCAGGCCCCTGTCGGCGATCGAAGGGGGATCGGGGGTCGATGCGTCCCCACCGGAGCCTATCCCCCTCGAGCGCTGCCCCCGAGGGGGGCGGGAGCCCCCCCTCGTGCCCGAGAGGCTCCGAGCGGAGGCCTCCCTGGGCGCCCTCTTGCGTCGCCGCAGAGACCACCTTTCCCTCCGCCAGTGCCGTGGCACCACAGCCGCGGCGCAGCATGCGCGGGCGGCGAGCACTCTTCCGTCGGCGGCGAGGCAGAGGCACTCCGCCACAGCGTGTGGCTATTCGGGGCAGCCAGAAGGCGAATTGCCCGGCGTGCAAGAGGGCGGGAAACACGACGAAAGGGGCGGTGAGCACTCATCGATTGCACTCCGCGCCGAGGATGATGAGAGCTGGGCTGTGTCGAGAGCTGCCGCAGAGACCACGCGCCCTGGAGGCACAGGCCGCGGCCAGAGGGCCTGGCCCCGCCTCCGCGCAGGACCTGTTCGGGGGCGGGATATCGCTCTGGGGCGGGGGGAGAAAGAACAGAGAGGGCTCCTCCCTCCCCCCTCCCTCCCCCCTGCCTACCCCCTCCTCCTCCTCCTCCTCCGCCGCCGCCGCCGCCGCCGCAGCCGCCACTGCCGCCGCCGCCGCCTTCGCCTCCGCCTCCGCCACCTCCTCTTCCCTCCCCCTCCTCCTCCTTCTCCTCCTCCTCCTCCTCCTCCTCCTCCTCCTCCTCCTCTTTTAACCTTCTCCTCCCTCAACCTCCTCCTCTTTCTCCTCATTCAGCCTTCTCCTCCCTCAACCTCCCCCTCCTCCTCCTGGGGGGGCAGGGGGGGGAGCATGGCGCAGAAGCGACGAGCCTCTGCTCGGCCAGCTGCCGCGCAGCGGCGGGCGGGCAGCAGCGGCAGCACAGCCGACGGGCTGCCACGGAGCCGGCGGAGGTGGGAAGTGGTGGGTTAATCCTAACCTCTTCTGTCTCCTCCTCCTCCTCCTCCTCCTCCTCCTCCTCCTCCTCCTGCTCCTCCTCATCCTTCAGAAGAACCGTGCCACGTTTTGGAGGGCCGATGCTTACTTCCGCCGGCGTCCGCCGGCCTTGCGCTGCTGGCCGAGGCGGCCTCGTTTTACTTCCACCGCCTGCCGCCGAGGAAGAGATGGTAGCTCCTGCGATCCTCGGAGGCGAGGCGAGGCCGTTGCTGGAGCGGCTCAGGCGGTGGTGGTGGGTGATGGGCCTGTTGTCCACCACCACCGCCATAAGTTGGAGGGGGAGGGGGTCCTCCTCCTCCTCCTCCTTCTCCTCCTCTTCGTCCTTCTCCTCCTCGTACTCCACCTCCTTCCCCCCTCCAGCTTGTGGTGGTGGTGGTGGTGGAAAACAGGCCCATCGGTGGGGGTGCGTGCGAGTGAAGGGCGGGAGACGCCGAAAAGAGAGTGGGGAGGAGGATGATGAGGCGGCGAGGACGAGGCGGATCGACCACGGTCAGGGCAGGTGCCCCATCGGTGGGCCCTGGTGTTCCAAGGTCTCCGGTTCTTTGTGCGTCCCGAGGCGTTACGCATGCTCCTTTCCCGTGCGAAGCAGCTCCCGCACTCCAAGGGCGGCTGTTGCAGCGTACAAGAGCAGCGACGCGATGCAGAAGAAGCCGTGCCCGCCCAGCGCCCGCGCCATCAGCAGCCTGTGGTACAGTACGACCAGATCAAAGAAGTTCCCGCCAAATCCGAAGCCCTGGCCATCCTCGGCGGCGCGCACAGGGGTTTCACGCGCGGGGCGGCGGCCCTGAAGATGGCAGGAGACACTTCCTGGAGGGGCTCGGGAGCCTCTGCTGTGAAGGCCTCCCACACGGCAGGATTAGTCAGCATCGCATCGGGAAGCCCGATGGGATCGGCATCTTTGGGCGCGAATGAATGGGGGGCGGTAAACATTGGGGGAGGGGAAGAATCGTGGTCTTTTCGGGTCCTGAAAGCTCCCTTCTAGGCCCTCAAAGGCTCCGCTAGGAGCTTGAAGGGCTCCTTTCTGACTCTCGCTGCCCCCCCCCCTTTTATCCCCCTCCATTGCGCGTCCTCCGAAAGTTTCGGATCGAGTTGCACCGACACGGAGCCAGAAACGGATCGGGCCGCCCCCGCCAAGATGCACGACCATGCCCCTGCGAACAGCGGGCCGCATCGGACCGCCGAAAGATCGGAACCAAATCGGAGAGCGGGCGGGCCATTATGGATACGGTGAGGGCCTTGGATAAGGAAACGCTGGATAAGGAATCCAGGGCCTGGAAAGCCGTTGGAACTCCCATCGCGGAGTGGCCATGGATACCACGGCAGCCCTCCTCAGACCAGGAATCCTCCAGGGCCTGAAAGCCTCCCGCGCACACATTCTTCACCAGCAACCCCCCACCGCACCGAGTCGAGATCGAAGTGGGCCCCTGCCTGGTAGGGAGGGCCCCTCGAGCAGCCCCCGCCCTCTTTCGTGACCGCCGCCCGCCTCGCCCAGGCCCCATGCGCTCCGACGACGGGGCTCCGAGGGAGGGGGCCTCTTCGGGAGGCGCGGCCTCGAGCAGGGAGGGCTCAGCCCGGAGGCTCCTGCCCATCCCTGGGGCCCCCGTCCCTCGGCCCCCCCGACACTGTGCTTGCTCTCCTAACCGTCGACCCCCAGAGAGTGGTCAGGACCCCTTCCTTGGCGCGAGCACCGTTTCTTCGTTCTGAGCGGATGTTTGACGGTCCCGGGGCCGGGTCGGGGCCACTGGCTGCCGAACGCCGCAAGAAGAACCATTCGTCGTGCCCTTCCCCACGACGCGAAGGGGTCTAGGAACCCTAATCCACGTGTTAGGGTGGAGGGTTCAGGGTGAAATCCATATGGGCTTTTGCACCTCGAAAATCAATTCGTCTTGTGATTCACCTCTTGCAGGTTCAAGCCTCGAAAATCCATGGAAACGGCATTTCAGATTTCACCCATTGCCCTCCACCCGAAGAAAATGCTCAGGAACCGCCGACGGCCCCCCTCTCTGCGCGCCGCCGGCATCCCCCTTCGAGATGCCAGTGTTGATGATGCTCACCATCATGCTCATCGACGCCGCCATGAAGCACAGCGCGACGCGCCGGGCGCCACCGAAGCCCACGAATGCGAAGGTCGACAGGCAGGCGGCTAGGCCGATGAGCCCGATCATGAAGGTCACGTTGCAGCCAATCCACTCGAGCTGGTAGTCCTGAGATGAGGCGAAGCCAGGATCGGGCGCTGCTTCTCGGGGAGGCGAGAGAAGAAGTAGGCAGAGACATGAAGTAGGAAGGCGTTGAGAGTAGTTTGGGTGTCCGCCCGCCCCCTAAGGAGGACGAGAAAGGTGAAGCCACTCGATCATTGAAGTAGGAAGGCGCTTAAAGTAGATGGGAATATGGGAATCCCAAGATACATATTTTCAACGACCGATGGGTAAGGGTGGGAAGGAAGAAACGTGCACCTCTCGCGCCCCTTTTGGGCCCCACGGGGCCCCTGTACGGCACAGAAGATGCACCTTTCTTCACGCCCCCAGTGATCGCCCCTCCCCACCAATACACAACGCCCGACTGGACTGGGACAACATCGGACCGGCGCAACGCGGTGATCTCTGAGCTCGGCTCTGGAGGACATATCGGGCGACGCGCCTGTTCCAGGGCGCTCCAAAGTGCTCTGAGAGCGTTCCGCAACGCTTCAGGACGACTTACCCTGATGAGCCCTGGGCGCCATCCAGCGCGGAGGCAGCTGTCAAGCTCTGTCTTGAGCTGAAGGCCAAGGTACGGCCGCCTTGCAGGCGGTGTGCTTCCAGAACCACGCGGCATTGCGCTCGATACCGAACTCTCTGGCACGTGAGGGGAAGACCTTCACTCCTCTGGCCCCGGAGGTGGCTGGCTCCAGTGCTCAGTGACACAGAGAAATCAGTAGGAGAAACAACACACACATACACAATGCATCGTCGATTCACAGGAACATATGCGAACATATGGGAATTGTGTGTGTGTGTGTGGGAAGACGCAGATCCCAAACATGTGGAAAAATATATGGGGAATCCTGGGATTTGTGTGTACTTACCTGTGTGTCCCTGGGCCCCTGCAAGCAGGGCAGGCCGAGGACGGTGGCTGCCCTGGGGGCTGGCCTGGCCCAGCCCGGCGTCGGTGCAGTGCCGGCAGGCCAGGCCGGGGAGTGCGGCCAGCCCTGCCCAGAGAGAGGCCCGCGGTGGGCCTGGCCACGCCGTACCGTCGGGCAACAAGGAGCCTCCTCCTGCTCCTCCTCCTCCTCCTCCTCCTCCTCCTCCTCCTGATCCTCCTCCTCCTCCTCCTCCTCCACCTCCTCCTCCTCCTCCTCCTCCTCCACCACAAGAAACCCACCCTGAGACCCCAGGACGTCCATCTCGGTTTTTGGTACGGGAGCGGCGCGCTCTCCATCGCAGAACCATGGAAGCCCGAGACACCGAGGGCACCCTGGAGGCAGACGGGGTGCTTCTTGGCATGGGCCTCCACTGCACGGCAAGCCCGTGCCATGACGACTTGTGCGCTGGCTTCCGGCACCGCGTGGATCGCTCCGCCTCGAGCGCTTGCGGCCCACGTCCGACATCGGCCGGATCCGGGCCGCCGCCGCGTCACCTCGGCGCGAGGTTGCCGCACCTGCGTGTGCTTCACAAATTCGGCGTCGGAGAACGGTTGGCACGGCGGGCTGGGGAGGGGTTATACACCGGTTCTGCGGTAGAGGGACAAAAATTAGTGGGCACTCCCCCGCTCCCCCAAACTCAAAGTTGGCACGCGCGGGAAAGACTACGGTCGAAGTGCAGCTCGTTGAACCCACCGCCAACATTGATCATTGGAGGGGGCATTGACAGATGAATGCGGCATGAGTGTTCGTCAATCTCTTCCGAGGCCTGTGTGGCTCAGAGTGGGCCTGGCCTGGCTCGGTGCTGGGTGCATGAGGCATTTGGTGGACTCCGCACCAGCCCCCAGGGCCCGAAAATGAGCCTGCTCAGGTTCGGTGGTGCGCGGCTGGCGTCGCCCGCAGTCCCGCTCGAGCAGCTGCATGACGCCCGCCGCGGGAGCGTGACTCGCCTCCGTGAGCTTGTTCGCGGCGATGGTCGCCCACATAATCGACTGCAGCTCGCTGCAGATGGCGAGCGTGGCGAGCAGGTAGTGCGTGAGCTTGACCCGTCGCACGACGGCTCCGTCCTCCGGCGACACCTTCGGGCTCGCGACGAAGCCGAGGGGCACCAGGCTGCCCGCGATGAACGCGGCCGGCATGCGCATGTTTCGGCGGCGCGCCGAGGGGGGCGCGAGGAGGAGGGGGCGTGCCTTTCTCGGAAGGCTCAGAGAGCCCTTTGGAACAGCCTTCGACGCCTCCTCCGGAGGCGCAAGCGGCTCCTCAGACGGCGCGAGGGCCTTCGAGCAACCCCACAGCCCTCCGAGAGGGCCCGCCCCCTCGATGGTCCTCGTCCCCTGGCTCTCGGGTCCGTGCCTCGGGTCTCTGGCGGCCGCTCGGGGCCAGTCCAGGGCGCCCCAGGACGCCTCCGGGCGAGGCGCCGCCGCTGGACAACACCGGCCCGACATCTTGAAAACCTCGGAGCGGCGGCGAGCAAAGGGGGGGAATGCCGAGGGAGGGGCCTGGCAGTGCAGCGTGGGCATGGGGGAGGGGGAGGAGGAGAAGAAGGAGGAAGAGGAGGAGGAGGAGGAGGCGGAGGAGGAGGAAGCGGAGGAGGAGGAGGAGGAGGAGGAGGAGGAGGAGGCGGAGGAGGAGGAGGAGGAGGAGGAGGAGGAGGAGGAGCAGGAGGATGAGCAGGAGGAGGAGGAGGAGCAGGAGGAGGAGGAGGAGGAGCAGGAGGAGCAGGAGGAGGAGGACCAGTGTAAACCCAAAAGTCATCAACGATGTTGGAATTAACCCTCCCTCCAAGCTCCCTCTTCATAATCCCCTGCAACGGTTCATTCCCATTGAGGGACCTGCCTCGTTGGAAGGAAAACCATTTGAAGATCTTGAAGCATGCCAAAACATTATTCTCGGGATTTCCACGCCACGGATCAACCTGACTGCTGCGTCCTGGCGATCTGGAATCGTGCCAGAACGCCGTTTTTGGGACTTCAACACCGCGAAACAACATAACTGTTGCACCCGCATAATCCTGATCCTTCCAAATCACCATTTTGCGGTACGCCGTTCATGGGAATCCGTGAAACTCTGGTTGCGAGTTTTTTAAACGAACGTGCGCGGCGCAAGGGCGAGAACCACATTTCGGAATGAGCCGCCCTCACTCCGTGAAGCTCTTGCGAAGTGTTAAAACGAATGTACGCGGCGCTAAGACGAGAACCACTTTTTGAGACCCACCCGCCCTCAATCCGTGAAACTCTGGGCAACTTGTTAAAACAAATGTGTGCGGCGCTAAGGCGAGAGCCACATAAAAAACACCCGCCCTCAATCCGTGAAACCCTTCCAAATGTTTAAAGCGAATGCGCGCGGCGCTAAGGCGAGAGCCCTTTTTTCAAAACGACCCGCCCTCCATCTGTGAAGCTGCTGCCATTTGTCAAGCTTCAGATTCATGAATCGTGAGGAAGTCTCAGGCGAAACGCCCGGTTCGCCCTAAAAACTGGCCTCGGGGTGCGACAGTGAGACATTTTCCCTACCTAGGCTCTGCCTAGAAGGGTTCTTACTCTCTTAGCTTAAAGGGCCGGGCAGTGCAAAGCGCCCCGGGCGGTTCCCCCAGTCCCCGCCCCGCGGTTCCCCCCAGTCACCTGGGAGCTTTAGCTTTAGCTTTAGCTTTAGCTTTAGCTTAGCTTTAGCTTAGCTGTAGCTTAGCGTTTCGCTTAGCTTTTCGCTAAGCGTTTCGCTTAGCGTTTCGCTTAGCTTTAGCTTAGCGTTTCGCTTAGCTTTAGCTTAGCTTTAGCTTAGCGTTAGCTTAGCGTTACTGTTACTACTAATGCTGCTTTCCTAGGGGTTCCAACTCCTAGGTAGGGTCGCACTGGGATAATTTATAAGGAAAAATGGGGAGGATGAGGAGGAGAAGGAGGAGGAGGAGGAGGAGGAGGAGGAGGAGGAGGAGGAGGAGGAGGAGGAGGGGGAGGAGGGGGAGGAGCAGGGAGCGGGGCGCAACAATTCGGGCGGAAGGCCCGACGCTCCCGGACCCCCCCCCCTCGGCGCGCAGCCGCCATGTTGTTGAAGAGCGCGGCGGCCTGGCCGCTGAAGTCGGCGAGCACCGCCGTCGCCCGCCCGCCGCGGCGCCCGCCCCCGCCGGTCGCGAGGCCCCAGCGGCGGCGCGCGCGCACCCCAAGGAAGCACGTCTGCCTGGTGGGCGAGCAGACGTCCGGGGGAGCAGGGAGTAATGCGAAGGGGCCCAGGGACACACAAACAACCAAATACACACAACTCCCAAGGTCCCCGGGCCCCCCCATCGTTTCCGCTATCGTACGGGATCTCGTCGCCCCCTCCCCACTTCCCATCTTCTCCCAACCTTTCCTGGGAATCGACGCGGAATTGTGTCTGTGAATGTTTTCCCCTCCTGATAATGAAGGGGGCCGGCAGAACGCGACCGCGCTGGGTGGAAGGGGGGGGGGGGCCAAGGCGCGCACTCCGAGCAAGCTGCACACGTGCGCGCGCGCGTTTCACGGCACCTACCCCCTACCCCCCGTGGCTCCTCGCGGCGCCCGCTGGAGCCAAATGATGGGCACGCCGCACGCCAAGGGTCCAGCCCCCCCCCCCCCCCTGGGCACGCCGCTCGACCCTGTCAGCTCCGCAGGCCCGTGGCCGACCCAACCCGAAGCCGAGGCTGGCGAAAGCGTCGGGGGGGGCCAGTTCAGGGGGGGAAAGATCGAGCCGGAATCGGCGATGCGTCGCCGATAGACCGGGCATCTGCCCCCGCCAGCAAGCCTGCACGATCCTGGGCGGGGTGGGTCTGTCGGGCCGTTTTTTCGGTTCGTGGGACGTTTGGAGGTCGATGCGTCCCCCCGGATCCTGTCCCCTCGGAATCTTGCCCCTGACGTGAGATAGTGAGAGGGCCGCACGTCCAACGTTAAACATCATGCACGCTCCTCGACCATACGTGCCACCCTTGCCCAAGGGCCATACTGACCTTGCCAGTGTCGTTCGAAGATGAAGGAGAGAAAGAGAGAGAGAGAGAGAGAGAGAGAGAGGAGGAGGAGGAGCAGGAGGAGAAGGAGGAGAAGGAGGAGGAGGAGGAAGAGGAGAGGGAGGAGAAGGATGCGATGCGATGCGACCACTGTTGCGGACAGCGTCCAGGCCTAGAGCAGACCAGGGTGGGTGAGGCCATGGCCTCTAGGATCTGAGGTGTCTGGATTCATGCATTGCGAGACATGTAAAAAGGAGGAGGAGGAGGAGGAGGAGGAGGAGGAGGAGGAGGAGGAGGAGGAGGAGGAGGAGGAGGAGGAGGAGGAGGAGGAGGAGGAGGAGGAGGAGGAGGAGGAGGGGGAAGAGCAGGGAGCATGGCGCAACAGTTCGGGCGGGATGTCCGTACGGGCGCGAGGGCTGCGAGCGCCCGCCGCGCGGGGAAACTACCCTCCCCCCTGGCGCGGTCTCTGAGATCCCTGCCTGATAACATACGCGGGAGGTGGTCGTACGAGCGAGACTCGCCTCCTCTGCACGCCCGCGGGCAGAGAGACGCCGGCTGCACTCACGCTCTGGCATGCGTGATACGACGCCCGGGCAATAGCGGCGCCACCTTGGAGCCCCCCTCCCGTGGCGGCCCAATAAGAGGGCAACGGAACAAGAGCCAGCTGTTCGCGGAGCCCACTGCGGGACGAGGGGCGCGAGCACTGGTGCGCCGCGTGTTGAACAGCAGAGGGCCTGGAGGCTGTCCTGGAGGCGCGCCCAGAGGGAAGCGGCAGGTCGGAAGACCTGCTGGGGTCCGTCCCGCGCAGCTTCCGCTCGGTGGGGCCTGTCAAGCAAAGGAGCTGACTGTTCCTGGATGTGGTGGAGAGATTGGGCGAGGTGGTTGGCCCGCTGATGCAGCGCGTTGGTGGTAGCAGTGAAGGGCGCTTGGCGGTCACCCTCTGACTGCCGACTGGCCGATGAAGGGTGCTGCGTGAGGGATTGCCTACGGTCTGTTCGCCGGGTCCCTGTCGCGCCGAACCCTGTTCCGAAGGCGGTTGCTGGCCATTCGCTGCTCCTCGTACCCTGGTGGGAGGAGGAGCTGGCCTGGTGGTGGGGGGCGCTGGTGGTGACGGCCTGATCCTGTCGACCGTCGGCGGCTCGTTCCTGGCCGTCGGGGGGGCTTGGCTGCCTCGCGTCGTGGTGGTCACGACCGCTGTGGTCGTCTCCGCAAGGGCTCTGGGAAGGGGGGGGGGGGAGAGGGGGCATCGTTACCTTCGTCTTCGTTCAAGGAGGCGCCACGCCCTATCGGGGCTTGTTCTTCGAAGTCGAAATCGTCACCCGCCCATGGGTCGTTGAGGTGATCCACGTAGTGATGCCCTGGTGGACCGTCGAAATTCGCCGGCCCAACGGGCCAGGGCGTGCTAAGATCTCCGGTAACTGGTTAACAGTATTAACAGTATTTCTAGTTCGCGCGCGCGGGGCGGCCCCTGGGGGTCCCCCGGCGAAAAGTACCCCGACCAACGCCCGGTCGCCGCCCGACCGCCGCCCGACCGCCGCCCGACCAAGTCTACTCAGAGATGGTTTTCCTTCTGGGTGCGGCCTCTCAGGCTCCCCAGAGCGCGCTCAGAGTGCCCCAAGAGGCCCCCAAGACTGCCCAAGAGGCCCCCGAGACGCCCAAAGAGCGCTCGAAGACGCCGAAGATGACCCCAAGACGGCCCAAAAGGCCCCCAAGACAGCCCAAGAGGCCTCCAAGACGCCCCAAGAGCCTTCCAAGAGGCCTCCGAAGAGAGCCCCAAGAGGCCAAAATCGTTGATTTTCATTGTTTTTTTCGATGTTTTTTGTGTTCTGGCTTTTTCGGCTTCCGGACGCTCCAAGACGGCCCAAGAGGCCCCCAAGACCGCTCCAAGACGGCCCACGAAGCTCCCAAGACGGCGCCGAAACGACCCAAGAGAGCCCTCAAGACGGCCCAAGTGCCGCCCAAGACGGACCAAGAGGCCCCAAGACGGGCCCAAGAGGGACTCAGGAGGGATACCGAGAACTCAAAAATGGAGCCCTCCGTCCCAGAAGGCGCCCAGGAGGTCCCAAAGAGGCCCCAAGAGGCCTCCAAGAGGCCCCAAGATGTCGCCAAGAGGCCCCAGGAGACTCCCAGGAGGCCCAAAAGAAGCCCCAGAAGGCTTCAAACATGTCTCCCAGGCGCCCCCGAACGGCCTCTCAACAGACCCCAAGAGGCCCCCCAAAGAAGCATCTTGACGACGACTCTATTTCGCCCCATCGAGAGACGACCCCCAGGGAACTGCTTCACCATCAAAACTCCCCACGCAACGCGTCCGAACGACACCCGCCCCCAAGAGCGCAACATGGGCAACGAACACACAGACAAAAACCAGCGATGCCATATCACGGGCCGGCGGAATGAGCGAAGCGATTCAATAAGCGGGGCCGCCTGGTGAGCCTTGTGGCTCATGGCCGACATTTGCCAGTGGTGGGAGGGATGTGCTTCATCTTGCTGAGTTCATCCCATCAATAGCCCGGTTTTCTGTCTGGCAAGGAAGTCTTCTGACGCCGGTCCTGAATAGCGGCGCCCGTGCTGTGAAGGACGGCCACGAACTTATTATCGCCATTTGACCACAAACGTCTTTACCAATTCCGCAAAACAATGGGAAACTAACTTATTAACGGATTCGGACCCAATCACAGATGAACATACCTCTTCCACAACGGCGGCCACAGCCCAGGCCTCCGCTGTAGTCGTCACCGTCGCCGTTGTCGTCATTGTACTCGCACACCTTTTTATACACCCTACTGCTAGTAGTATCACTACTACTACTACTACTACTACTACTGCTGCCGCTGCTGCTGCTGCTACTTCTACTACTACTCCTACTCCTACTGCTAAATCTACGACTACTACTATTACTCCTACTCCTACTCCTACTATTATTATTATTATTATTACTACTACTACTACTACTAATACTAAAACACCAACAGCTACTACTACAACAGCAACTACTACTGTTACTGTCACTGTTACTGTTACTACTACGACGACGACGACGACTACTACTACTACTACTACTCCTGCTGCTGCTACTACTTCTACTACTACCACTACTACTACTGGTGCTGCTGTTGCTGCTGCTGCTACGAGTGCCACTGCTGCTGCTACTACTTCTACTACTACTACAACTACTACGGCTTCTGCTGCTACTACTCGACTGCGACTACTACTACAACTACTACAAATACTACAACTACAACAACAACTACTACTACTGCTACTGCTACGACGACTACTACTACTACTACTGCTACTACTGCTGTTCCTCCTCCTACTACTACTACTACTACTGCTACCAGTAGTACTACTCCTGCAACCACAACTACAACTACGACACCACTTACTACTACTACTACTACTACTACTACTACTACTACTCCTGCTGCTGCTGCTGCTGCTGCGACTACTACTGCTACTCATACCTGTTACTCCTCCTCCTCCTACTACCACTGCGGCTACTACTACCACTATTACTATGATGTCTACTGATACTACTACTACTATTACTAGTACTACTACTGCTAATA
>CAUYUJ010014369.1:269871-279871 GCA_963575745.1 Prorocentrum cordatum | reverse complement strand
CAGACGCCGGAGGCGCCAAGTCTGGCGGGCGGAGAATTCGGGGCGCGGCCTGTCGGGCTTTGGCAGGGCCTTGACGGCGACGGCCACGGCGAGGATGACACAGGTGTAAATAGCTAGACCTCCAACATCAGATTCTTTAGGGCCCAACGCTCGAAAATATTGGGACCCCGCACCCCTGGCAGGCGAAATTCCAGAAATTCCATATCTCCAGAGTGTATGAGAAAGATGACAATCGCACGGGTTGGGGTCTCGGGAGTAGTGTCACAGATAAAAAAATCGCACGCGCCTTTACTTTCGACGCCTGTCAGAAGTAACGTAAACATCATCGGAACACCCGTAAAGGCGAGCCACATGCGCAACGGCGCTTGTGCACAACGCAACGCCTGCGCACACCGCAGCAACTATGTGCACTGCAGCCCGCGTGTACAACACAGTGCCCGCATGCACCACAGAGCCTGCGCACACCACCGTTCATGCGCACCACGGCGCCCGTGTGCACCACCAGCTGCTGCAGCAGCGGCAACATCACAGTGCCAGTGCACCATCGGAAGCTTCTGGGCCACGTCGATCTTCGTCATCCTATTCTCCCACCTCCTGTTCCTCCGCCTCCTCCTCCTCCTCCTGCTCCTCCTCCTCCTCTTCGCGTCCTCATCCCCATCCTCCTCCTCCTCATCCCTTGTCCTCCCCCTCCTGTTCCTCTTCCTCCTCTTCATCGTCGTCCTCCTCCTGCTCCTCCTCGTCCTCCTCCTCATCCCTCCCTCCGAAGATTCGTGTCTGGCTATTCGGGCCGCTGCTTTCGAATAACTTATCCTTACATGTAACATTACTTATTTTCAGGAGGCCGTTGCCGATCTAAGGCGCGCTGCGGTAGTCGATCGAACAGATCCTTTCCAGACCTTGCTCCACGAGCGGGGGCGCGCCAACCGCGTCCAGGCCACCGTATATATTTACAATACCAGCCAGCGGGTGGAAATTTCAAGGTTTTAGTCGCGCAACTCTATTCAGACAATTCGGTGCGTGACGCCATCAACGACTGCTTGTCCGACGCAAGCTGGCGCGTCTGCGCAATTCTTCGCTCGCGGCGTTATCGTACAAATTCTGAACGCTCGGATTGTTCAAAGCGCTGTCCTCAACCTTCTTGGGTACGAAGACTGGACATAATCCACGTTTCGTTTTCCGCTCTGTCTCCGCTAGACCCCGTTTAAACTACGTTTTTAGGCAGTGGTGATCCCAGCATTGCCGATGCGCTGATTCACTTTGCTTTGGCACCTTTAGCTCTCCGAGGATAGATCGCCATGATGGGGGTGATTCACAATCTGTTTCGTGGTCTTAGTCGGCGCCAGCGTCGTCGTCCTCCGCCATATCTCCTCCTCCTCCTCCTCCTTCTCCTCCTGCTCCTCCTTGTGCGTGGATCGCAGGGTGCGCGCCTTGCGCGGTGCCGCCGTTGGGGCGTGGCCCTCCCCCTCGCCTTGTCTTCCTCTCTCTCCTTGTCGTCCGCGTCGTCTGCTGCTGTTTTTCCTCCCTCCCCCTTCAATCCTTTTATTTTCCGTCCTTCCTCCTCCTTTCAGTCGGTCCTCTTCGCGCTTCGCCACCGCTACGTGATTGACGGGCTTTTTGAACTCGGATTGCCTTACCGTTTTGTGCTGGATCGTTTCTGGGCAGGCCAGAACTTGGGGTACCATCATTGTTTATATGTTTTTCGGATATCCGCCTTTGTCCCCTTTGCGGGCGGGCTACCCGACATAGGATCCGCATAGGGTCTGCATTGGGTCGTTTTCTGCCCAAATCCCTCTTCGCCCAACGCTCCCCTTCCTCTTCGCCAAGCCCTCCCCGCCTCAATCCCCTCGTGCTCGGGGGACCGGAACTTGTGTAATCCGAAATCCGGATAGCAGCGCACGCAGCCTGCGTGAACGGCACCAAGAAAACTGCCTGGATTTGGGCACGATCCTCAGACACATGCCTGGATACTCCCAGCGCGACCAGGAAACGATGGTATTTGCCTACGCGCTCCCAGGGGACTGGGAAATGCTGCGCAAGAGCTGCCAAGACGGTGTCCAAAAGCCAAGGAAACCCTGCCCTGAAGCTCCGCAGGTGCTGATGACAAACCTCGGAAATTCTGGCCAGGAGCTGCTTCGGCGAGCCTGGGAAGCGTTGCCTACCAGCTGCCTTGGACCTGCGCGCGAGTGCAAGAAGCGCTGAGAAAGAATTGCGCGAACGCTTGCGACCAACAGTATTGGGAATGAACAGGACAGCAGTTGCGGGACACACTGCTGGCTCGAGCAAGCCGCCGCGACGCTCATTGGCTGGCAGCCGTGTAGAGAAGGCTGGCCTACCTCAGCCTGCCAATTGTTTGTCGAAGCCCCTTCTGCAACTCTCCGGGGGAGCTGTCCGGGAATGTGATGCCCGACTCTCTCTCTCTCTCTCTCTCTTCCTTTTCCCTTCCTCGCATCGTTTGTTTGTGCCGTGGAGCTGGGAAGCGTTCCCCACGAACTGCCTCGGACATGCGCGCGAGCACAGGACATGCGACGAAGGAGCCACGCAAACGCGCGCGATCCACGTATGGAGAACGAGTGTGGAAACGGCTGCGGGGTACGCTGCTGGCTCGAGCAAGCCGCCGAGACGCTCACTGGCCAGCAGCCGTAGTGAACTGGCCTATCTCAGCCTACCCGCGTCGTACCAAAACCGTTTTTTTTTTTTTTTTTTTTTGTTCTCTCTCTCTCTCTCTCTATAGGAACTATGTGGGATTTGTTTGCCGAGCTCTCTTTTCCCTTCCCTCCCTCACGCTGTTTGTTTGTGACCCACGGTCATGGGGAGCGCTGCCTGGAAGCCGCGTCTTGGGAATGAGCAGGAAGACGCTAGCGGGACACGCTGCAAGTTTCAGCAAATTGTTGTGGCGCTCGACTGGCGGCTGCGGGAAGGAAGCTGGCCTAGCTCAGCCGATCATTTTTTCTCGAAAGCCATGACAACTGCTTCAAGGAGCTATCCGGGACCCTTCTGCCCGACTCTCTGCTTCCCCTTCCTCCCCTCACGTCGTTTGTTCGTGACCCATGGGCCTGGGACGTGCTGCCTGGGAGCTGCCTTGGCGCTGCCTGGGCGCTGCCTAGGTGCGCGCGAGTGCAAGAAACGCTGCGAAGGAGCTGCGCAAACGCTTGCGACCGACGTGTGGAGATGAGCAGGAAAACGCTTGCCGGATACGTTGCTGGCTCGAGCAAGCCACCACGACGCTCACTGGCCAGCAGCCGTGGAGAGGAAGCTGGTCTTTCCCAGCCTGCAGGCTTCCTCTCTAAAGCCCTTATAGCTTCTGCGCAATTTCCGCAACGGCCGCGGGCGCCGCTTCTGGGCCCTCCCCCTCCGCGGGCGCAAGCTCTGGAGGGCGAGCAGGCGCCGCCACCGCCGGAACAGACGCGGGCGCCGGCGACGGCGCCAACGTCGAAGGGGCTCCCCATCCTCCTCAAACTGTCCCCCCCCTCCTTCCTGGCCCTGCCTAGTTATCCTCCTCCACCTCCTTTTCCTCCGCCTCCTTCTCCACCACGCCCTTTCACCCGATCGCTCACTCGCCCGCTTGCTGATCGCACGTGACGCGCCGAATCAGCAGCACCATTCCCGATGGCGGATGTGGTCCGCTTGGAGACGACAGCACCGTTCTCAACCAGGGACTGGCCCAGCGCTGAGGCTGGAACGCCGCTCTCACTTACGATTGTGGCCTGAGCTGAAACGAAAGTCCCGCTCCCACAAAGGACTGTGGCCGTAGCTGAGACGAGAACAACATCCATATTTTGTAGAGTCGGCAGTTCTATACTTTATCACGATGTGCCACAAGTCTCATGTCTCAGGCGACACTGGCCGGACACCTCAGTCAGGTCAAGGCATCTCCGAGCAGAGTCCTGGGAGGGTGTCTCCAACGAAATTGGCCCGACCATCCTAAACATCTCAAGAAATATCTGTGCGGCCGTCCCTCGGCCGCGACTAACATCCGGCACAACGGACCCGCAGAGTGGGCGCAACAATGCTGACACTACAGCGTTTTGAGAAAATCCTGAACCTTTGGTGACGACAGTTATACACTTTATGAGAAACTCTGATTTTACAAATGATCCAGCGCTGGGAAAGCCCTGACGACTTGACAGGAGTCACAGCACTGCTCCATGCGGCCACATGTGCATCCAGATGTTGCCCAGGCTGGCCACGTCACGTGCATCCATCTGCATTGGCAAGATCCCAAACTTAAAGCATCCCCAACAACAAGACGACGGCCCTGTTTCCGAGTTTGGATCTCCATAGGTTCCTCACGGAGCTCTGGACCCACAACAAAAAGCACGGTGCGAACTCCATACTACTCGTGGCTTCGAGAGCTCTGCGTCCTACACGTGCTGAAAAAAAACATACGACGGAGGTGCGGGGAGGGGGGACCGGAGAGCGGCATTAGGAGGAGGCGGAGGAGGACAAGCGATAGGAAGAGGCCTACGAGCGATTGACAGGGGGAGGACGAGGAAGAGAATTGGGAGGAGGAGGTGTGTGAGAAGGAGGAAGATTTGGAGGCTCGTTGTGACCGCGAGGGACAACCGGATCAAGAGAGGGAGGGAGAGGAACGCAAGTAGCAGAAGGCGCAGTAAGTGGACGTGTGCGAGAGCGAGGGCGAGGGGGAGGAGGAGGAGGAGGAGGAGGAGGAGGAGGAGGAGGAGGAGGAGGAGGAGGAGGAGGAGGAGGGAGGAGGGAGGAGGAGGAGGAGGAGGAGGAGGAGGAGGAGGAGGAGGAGGAGGAGGAGGAGGCGGAGGAGGAGGAGGAGGAGGAGGAGGAGGAGGAAGGAGGAGGAGGAGGAGGAGGCGGAGGAGGAGGAGGAGGCGGAGGCGGAGGCGGAGGAGGAGGAGGAGGAGGAGGAGGAGGAGGAGGAGGAGGAGGAGGAGGAGGAGGAGGAGGAGGAGGTGGAGGCGCGAAGAGGAGGGCGAGGGAGGAGGAGGACCAGAAGGGCAGGCGGGGAGGGGCCGAGGACGAGGAGGCGCGCGCGCGCGCGCGCTGCGCTGCGCAGGGGAGGGGGCGGCGCGCGCCTGGAGTCCTTCGCCGGCCGCATCACCTCCGGGCCCGCCCGCGCGCGAGAGGCCCGCGCTGGAGCGGGACCTGGCCGCCCCAGCGTGCCTACAGGGCTACCACGACCCCTCACGAGGATCGTGGCCTCCGAGGGGGGGGCTGCAATCGACTACCCCCCCTCCCGCCCCAAGGGGCCCCCAAGAGCCCCCCCAAGAGGCCCCAGGGGAGCCCAATACGCCGCCAGGGAGCCCCAAGACGCTCCCAAGAAGCCCCCAAGAAGCCTCCAAGACGGCGCCAAGAGGCCCCAAATAGCGCTCCAAGGCTGGCGGAATGAGCGAAGCGATCACATAACAAACACAGGTGTTCTTAGAAGATAAGCCCCACGTGTTAAGACATGACCGTCCCAACCAGTGCCATGCTCGTGCAGACCACACAGGGTTCTTAGACCACTGTTTGGTGGCAAGCCGTGACGCTTCGCCACTGCTCGAGAGAGACCCCTGCCGCCGTGGACCCGCGCCCTCCTCCCCGCTGCCCCGCCCCCCCCTGCCGCGTGCGCCCCCCCCCCCCCTTCGTGGCCCGGGCGTTGGCCGCGGCCAGGCACGCAGCCACCTACGCTCTGCGAGGAAGGCTCGAGGATTGCAGGGAGCCGACCTCCGTCGGGGACCTTCTGACCCGGGTCGCTCCGGACGCAGGCCAGTCGGGCCTTGCAGGATCCTGCAGGATGAAGCAGGAGCCTGCACCCAGACCCGGGTCAATGCGCCCCTGGCCCTGCAGGATCCTGCAAGATCCGGCCTCTCTGGCTGGCCCCCGTTTGCATCGATCCTCCTCCCTTGAGCCCCGACTCTGTACCGGCCCCTCACTGAAACTCACGCAGGTAAGCGGATCCTGATGTAAACAGGAATCTGGTGCGTACATGTTTCGTTGTTTCCCCGCAAACAAGGGAACAAATCTACACACCACACCACCCCGACGTCGTCCCCGACCCTAAAAGTCCCGGGATTGAAAAGCAGCCCGCCACTGGCAATGCGCATGTTCCAACTTCCGAGATTGGCCCTTTGCCATCGCTCGCAAGTCCCTTCCCCGTGCCCTTGTCGGCCTCGTGGGCGCATTTCTTCCGCAGGGTGATCCAGGATCCTCCTCGATGGCCCGCGCCGAAACCAAAAAAACAGGTTCGAGGATTTGCCCTGTGCCATCGCTCGCGCGTCCCTTCCTCCCCGTGCCCTTCTCGGCCTCGTGCGCTATATATATATATATATATATATATATATATATATATATATATTATATGTATATATATATATATATATATATATTGTTTTGTGTTTTTTGTTTTGTTTTTTGTTTTTTTGTCGGTCTCGTGCGCGCATTTCTTCCGCAGGGTGATCCAGGGTGCGCCTCGGCGGCCCTCGCCGAGACTAGCAGGCACAGGCCCGAGCGGTGCCAAGGGGGCCTCCACCTCAGCTTTGCCCATCTTCCCCCCCCCCACGCCCCCGCCTCCTCCTGCTCGTCCTGTCGGCCATCTCCTTCCTCCACGTCTCTCCTGCGACGGTGGATTCGACAGCGATCTCATTCCTCGTCCTTCTCTCTCCTCCCCCTCCTTGTCCCCCTCTGCTCCTCCTGCTCTCCCTCTTCCTCACCTCCCCCCTTCCTGCCCTCTCCTTCTCCTCCCCCATACGTAGTCGATTGGTCCTTCTTCTTCTTCTGACTCCTCCTCCTCCTCCTGCTCCTCCTCTCTCCTCCTCCTCCTCCATCTCCCTCTCCTCCCTGCCCTCCCTCTCCTCGTTCTCTTCCCTCTTCTCCCTCTCCTCCTTCTCCTCCTCTTCCTCCTCCTCCTCCTCCTCCTCCGTCTCCTCCCCCTTCTCCTCCTCCTCCTCCTCCTCCTCCGTCTCCTCCCCATCCTTCTCCGCACTCGTCCTCCCCGCCTCCTCCCCATTTTGCCCTGCTCGCGAGCCTCCTGCACGACGTCGTCCAGCACGCTGTTGCCGTCGGCGGTGGCGAGGATTGCCGCGGCGGTGGTGGGCGGCGGGGCGGGCCCAACCTGCACCTCCTCGGGTTTTACCGCTTCTTGTTTGGTGGGGGGGAACGCGGCAGCAGCCGCTGGGCGGTCAGGGGAGGGAAGGGGATGCTGGTGATGTTGACGGTGATGTTGATGGTGATGGCGATGATGGTGATGGTGATGATGATGACGACGATGATGATGCTGCTGAAGATGATGATGACGATGACGCCGATGCTGCTGCTGCTGCTGCTGCTGATGATGATGATGATGATGATGATGATGCTGATTATGGTGATGACGGTGATGCTGATGATGATGAGGAGGAGCAGGAGGCGTGAATGTCCCCTGAAGAGTCCAGTCCGCCTACGCCTCACGCAAGAGCTGGATGGCGAGAGCACGAACGCGAGCAATGGCAAGAGCCTGTGTAATCGTGAGGGGGATGCCGGTCTCCGCCGTCTCCCTTTTCTTGGCATCACATATGCAGGGGGCAACAGAGAGCGAACCACCGACATGACCGAGCGAATGCCGACCTCGGAGTGCCGGCTCAGCTCCCAAGCCCAGCCGTACCAGAGCATCCCCATGGCGCGGCCGCCGAGGCTGAGCAGCAAGCCCGAACAAAACGCGGGCACGTCAAATGATGCTGTTAAATGCCGTCGTGGCGGCCCAGGGAACCCAAGAAACACGCTTTGGAGCCAGGGGCAACACACATCCGACACGAAGTAGTCCAGGCTCCACAGAGCGCTTTGCGAGCACACCAGCGGATGGCGGGCTTACATGCTCAAAACAAGGTCAATACAACAAACGCCACCTGGCCTGAAGATCCTCGGGAACCGTCAGGTCAGAAAGCCGCTTCCCTCAACCTAAAGCGCAGAGTGCCCTGGAAATTGTCAGGATCGAGCACTTGCGTGAGCTGCAGAGCTGCACCACGCTGCATCTTCAGTCTCCCCCCCCTCCGAAGACTCGTCACGGACGACCTCGGCCCCTCCCCGCCCTTATCGCAGCACGCTGTGTCGCATCATGAGCAGTGCACGAGCTGTACATCTAGAGAGGCTTACGCCGACATGCATCAACGAATCTTTGAACGGTGGCACTCCGCTCCCACCACCGAGGAGGGGAAAGCAAACCCTGGGCAATGCGATCGACTGGAGCGCTCTCGTTAGCTGAAGCCTGCCATCTCTCGACTGGCTCCCTCACGCCTCTGAGGGGATGTGGCGCAGGCGCGCCGCAAGGAAGGTACACTCAGAACAACTATGGAGCTGGGCCGTCCTCCAGGACCTCACAGCCTGAGAGCATGAAGGCCTGCCTCCTTCATGGAATTTAGCGGCAATTGTGCAAACCGTGTACTTCACACATTTGACAAGAGGCGGAAACGGGTGAACAAGCTGCGCAGTGTAACCGAGCGTGTGGATGCTGGAGGTGGCACGCGACAACGTGGGAGCAGACGGAGGCGCTTTGGTGGCACCGGCGGCATGGCTGCGGGACCACCACTTCTCCATAGGGGATCTGCCGCTGGCGGAGCGCGGCCGCGCCAGTGCCAAGCCATCTGTAGGGGAACGAAAAGTAACATAAACATAAACTCTCGGAGGTCCGCGCGGATTTCTCGGATCGGCGCTGGGCCCCCCCGGCGGCGCCTCCGGCGCCGCCCCTGGCGCGCTCCGCGCGCCAGGGAGGGGGGTCCAGCGCCGATCCGAGAAATCCGCGCAGACCTCCGAGTTTTTCTGTTTATGTCACTTTTCGTTCCCCTACAGATGCCCAAGCCAGATGCCCAAGCATTTTGAAGGGGCCCTGGGACACACGAATAAATAGAAAGAAATGACAGGATTCCCCATATTGTCCTATATTTTCTGGGGTTTTGTCTTCCCCCCCACTTCCCATATTTTCCCATATTTTCCTGGGGATCGACGATTAATTGTGTCTGTTTTTTTTTCCCCCTCCTGGCATTTGACATGATCCAGAAGTTGAAAGCGCTGCCACGCCGGATCGACCGGCTCAGCGTGCGTTGCCCGAGCTCGCGGCCAGCAGGCGCCCCCAGTGGCACTGCTATATACAACTCTTCGGCGGGAGCTCCCGCGAGCCCGCAGGGGACTCAGCTGCCCGAGAAGCGCGTGCGACAGATGGAAGCAACAAGCTGCGAGCCAATCTCAATCCGATATCGTCGGCATATGTGCGAACCACGCCATCATTTGGTGAGGGGAAGGTTTCATGAAGGAGGCGGAGGATGGGGTCCACTGCGAAGGCCCAATGACTCCCTGATAGAAGGCACCCCTGATGGACGCCACTAGACACTTCGCATTTCGGCTCAAGGAACCCACCAAACGCGACAGGAACAATACACAGAGCATCTATGGCTCATCTGATCCCAAAGGGAACGCCTCAATGACACATGTACACTGGACTTGACCCTGGACAAGCTTGGAAGCGCAGCTTTGACATCCAAAGACAAGAGAAGCGGCAGATGTTCTTCGTTGTTCTGCTGCCAGCCTAGGGTCCTAGCCTCAGAGTTTAACAACAAGGGAAGTTATCCGCGACATTGCGTCCTATTTTGCAGCGTTGCTGAGCACAACGTGCTCTTTCTATTACTGGCGGCCTGAACGTGAAATTGGTAGCAGAGCTGACCGCTTTCGCACCAATGGTCTCCAGGGAGGTCGCAAATCCTGACGCTTTCTCGCGGCACGCATCGCATCTTCCCGTTCTTTATCGGGAACTGGAACATATACATTATCAATGGCGTGCTGTTTGTCAATCCCTGGACTTTTTGAGGGTCAGGAACGACGTCGGGGTGGTGTGGTGTATAGTTGTTTCCCCGCTTTCCGGGGGAAATGACGAACATGTACACACCAACATCCCGTATACACCAGGATCCGCTTTCCTGTGCGAGTTTCAGTGCAGGGCCGGGAAAAGCGTCGGTGTATAGAGTTAGGCTCCTTACTTTACCTGTCGGCAAGAAAGCGAAGAGAAAATGCCTGGCCTCGAACG
>CAUYUJ010014369.1:249871-264871 GCA_963575745.1 Prorocentrum cordatum | reverse complement strand
ACGGGAAGACCTGTGCAATCGACTCCACAGCCACATGACGCTTGCTGGCCACTTAGGCCTCTCTCTGGGTGGTTTGGGCAGACACTTTCCTAACGTGTAACTTCTTGATCTTGGCAAAGCGCGCGGGCAACTTGAGAGCGGCCAGCGCCAACGGGGGGCTCGAGCTGCATGCTCGCAGAACGCGCGACTCGAGCCGTGCCTGGGCTCGCCCAAGTCTTCGCCCACCCTTAGTGATGGACTTGATGTGCAGCACCTCCCCGCCCTCCTCCTCCTCCTCCTCCTCCTCCTCCTCCTCCTCTTTCTCTTTCTCCTCTGCCTCCTAGTCGTAGTCATTCCCTCCTCGCCCTCCGCCTCCTCCTTATCCTCCCCCATCCTCCTCCTTCATCCTCCTCCTCCTCTTCCTCGTCCTCCTCCTCCTCCTCCTCCTCCTGTCCTTCTGCCCCTCCTGCCAGGGGAGGGGGGGGCTCCCCTGTCCTTTGGGCCCCTGAAGCTGCCGCGCGGCGGGCGCTGTCCGGCGCGCGGCCTGCGGGGGCAGTAGGCGGGAGGAGGGGTGCAGGAGGACGGGGAGGAGGAGGAGGAGGAGGAGGAGGAGGAGGCGGAGGAGGAGGAGGAGGAGGAGGAGGAGGAGGAGGAGGATGAGGAGGGGGAGGAGGGGGAGGAGGGGGATGAGGAGGAGGAGGAGGAGGAGGAGGAGGAGGAGGAGGAGGAGGAGGAGGAGGAGGAGGAGGAGGAGGAGGAGGAGGAAGAGGAGGAGGACAGCGTACAGGGGGGGTCAGCTCCACCCTAAGAGGAAGGCGCAGCGGCGCCAGAGGCCGATGCCGCACTCGTCGCGGTGGCAGAATACCAAAGCTGATGGTGCCACGAGAGGGGAGAAGCAGGGGAGGTGCACGCAGGAGCAAGAGCAGAGCTCAAAGGAGCGACGGAAGAGGTGGGGGACGGGGGAAACGCCAGCGGCATAGCGAACTCCAAGGGAGGGGAGCGAGAGGGGACGGCAGAGGGCAGCAGCAGGGAGGGCTCAAGGGACGAGGGAGACGGAACGGGCGGATGGGCATGCGTGGAGCCGAGCGTGGGAGGACAGAGCGGGGCGTGCGGGGCGAAAGAAGACAAAGGGGCAGTCGAAAAGAGGCAGCGACGGGAAGGCTCAGGGCGAGGCGGGGTCCATGGCGCGGACCACGGGGGGGGAGGAGATAGCCTCTGAGTCGACGGGCTGGCCGTCAGGGTACACGGGGACCGCGAGGGAGTCCCTGACAAAGTCATCGGAGAACATGAAGCCATAGAGGCACAGGGCGCCCAGGGAGCAGCAGCACGTCCAGGAGTGGTTGCCAGAACGCATCCCTGCCGAGAGCGACGCACGATCAGGGACGGCACAGAGCCAGTGACCTTCCCCTCGCAATTTGCGCTAGCCTGCATCATAGGGTACGAGGAGCACCCCAGCGCAGGGCTGTGCGTTCTGATCGCCGCCGACCAATGAGACCACTCCTCGCAATTCACTCTAGACGCCTGGTACGACGGGCTCGAGGAGCACCCGACGCCAGGGCTTTGCGTTCTGACCTTCCCAGTCGCAACTCCAGGGGACGGCAGCAGCCACTCCTCGCAATTTACTCTTGATGCCTGGACACCTGGGCTCGAGGAGCACCCAGTGGCAGGACTTTGCGTTCTAACAGTGTCAGCACCCCACCTGCTCGGTACTAAGGGTTCGAGGCAGTCGAGGTCGTCGCTGTGACCCGCTCTGGAAGGCGTCGCAATCAGGGTAGCAGGTGTACCAGGAGCGGAAGGAGTAGAGACTCTGTCGTCATCGGTGTGGACCGTGGGAACCAGCCGCGGGGTGAGGCACGGTGATCGGCAATCATTCTTGCTCACGCCAGGTCCAGAGCACCGTATTCCATCAGTGTCGTCGCAGGGTGTGCAATCCGAGGTCTGGCCCACCGAGGTATGTCCGTGACTGCCAGCGGCCACTCCATCACCGTCGTGGGGATCTCCAGGTTGATCGGGAAGCAGCCCTTCGTCCTCGCCGTCGCTAGATGAGGTCGACGAGGTCGACGTGGGTTGAGGAAGGCGGCGAAGGATCAGTGCCTCTGGGGGCTGCCATTTCTTTTGCCATTGAGCATCAGGCTTGGCCAATCTTAGGTTTCTGACAGCTGCTCTCGCACTTGATCGAAGGTCATTGGCGGTGACGTACAAGCGAAAGCGCATGTTGTGGTAGATGTTGAAGGCGACTGTCAAGGTTTCGACATGCTTGATGTCAGGGAGCCGGAGCCCCAGTCGGTCAGGGAGGAGCGGATGCATCTCATATCCTAGTGCTTGGTACACCGCTGTCCAGAGCGGGCGGCATCGCATGTAATGATACTGTCGATCCTCGTGAGCTCGGCATCCAAAGATACATGAGCGGGAGCCTCCAGCATACTTTATGCGCGATGAAGTAAGCCATCCAGAGCAATAAGTTTTTATGACAGGCATGGCCCAGCTCATGGGAACCAGCGAAAGAAGTCCACCAATCTCTGTCCAGGCCACACGATCAAGGAACGGCTCCCATTCATGTACATATTTCAAAAGACGTCGCTGCACCAGCGAGGCGAGTGGGAAGGGTGTCACCAGCAATTCCCGAAGAGCACGTGTGGCAGCGCGTTGAGGCTTGGGCTTCCTGTCGGTGACCTGGAGCTCCTGGGCGATGGCCTGCACGCACGTGTCATTGATCTCGGAAGGGTAAGCCGCCTCTCTGCCTGACCGAAGAACCGATGCGTATCCCAGCAGGAAAGATGGGGATTGCCAGTGCGTGCCAGTATGGTCGAGTGCATCTCCACGTGTACGGATCGCCGCCAGAGGCGCATCATCATACCGGCCCTCCATGAGTGAATATCTCCATTCAGACTCCAGTTGTCGGAAGCGATCAATAATGGTAGTGTGATCAGAGAACGTGACTAATGCAGCTCGAGCATAGGCAGCGGCGCACGAGTGAAGCAGCAGAGGGATATGAGGGCCTCCCCATTCACCAATTTGGGCCCAGCCAGCTGAGGTGAGCATACCGAGAGGGGCTCTGAAGACCTGCGCAAGAATCCCCAGTTCCAGAGCGGCGTGACGTTGAGGGAGCGGAACAAATTGGGCCACATATGAGACCACTGAGAACACCCTGGACGAGTACAACACACCGTTAATACTAGCAGGGGCGGCCCCAGACCCAAGCAGACGTGCCCGTAATTTGAGCTTCTGCAGCGGTGCGAGCCACTGCATGTCAACTGTGACGGCGGGGCCCATCAGGAGGCCCAGGTAGAGGACGTGGGAGGCCACTTCGAAGGCGCGCCAGGCAGGGACGAGGCGCTCAACCAGAGACAAAGTGTGGAGCTGGAGGGACTCGGTGAACTCCCCCTTGAGCGGGACAATTTTGCACTTCATGGGCTTCAGCTTCAGCCCCGTGAGACACTCCGTGACCACCATCACATCATGCAGCACCTGGAGGTGCCTAGCTTCATATACCACTGCCCCTATATCATCAGCACACGCACGAGCAATACCATATCCAGGAGCCTCCAGGGTATCCTCCAACGCATGGAGGAAGGGGGCCGTGCCGAGGGCGTAGAGGCTCCCAGAGAGCCCACATCCTTGGATAATCCCAGACCGCAGCCAGTATATAGGGATAAGTTGGCCAGCATGGGCCACCACTCCTTGAATAGCGAGGTACAGCCACGAGAGGAACCACATGAGGGGCCCAGGGAGCCCGAGCTTCTTCATCAGAATCAGCAGATACTCTTGGGAAAGACTGGGGAACGCCTGGCCATAATCAAACGAGATCAGGAGGGGGTCGCACAGGTCGGAGCGAGGGTGGGCTGCGGCGAGTCTTCCTATGCCGTCGAGTTCGATCACATTGTATCCAAAGTTACGGCCGACCACGAACCCCCTTTGCGAGCAGGGAACCACCTCCTCAACCACTTTACGGAGCGAGCGATTGACAACAGAGGTCATGATTTCCAGGTCGGTGTTTCGAAGCCCGAGCACTCGAATTTTGTCAGCTGTCCGCGTGCAGCCTCCAGAGGCCTCGCCCTCGTCCTCAGAACCTTTGGGCAAGAAGGCCTGCAACGTGACACTCGCGGCATCGAAGAGGGCCCCCCCGCTGAGCACCCAGTCGAGGGTGTTGCACAAGACGTCGACACAGCAATCAGAGGCATTCCATGCGGCATAGGGGATGCCGTCGACTCCTGGGGCAGAGTGCCGTGCACCTCGCACAGCTCGACGGATAGCAGCTTTGGTGGGAGGCGGGACTTCGCATTGGATAGTAGCTTTCAGGTGATCCTGGAGGTAGGCCTCTATGCGATGGGCTGGAACAGAGCCTCGAGAGAATACAGGGCGCCAATAGGTACTCAAAGCTTGAAACCGATCTTCAGGCGAGTGAGATAGAATAGGGCCGGACCGAACCTTCTGCAAGATGAGTCGGCGAGAGAAAGGGGCCCAGATGGCCGCTTTCCTTTCCAATAGCTGCTGTCGACGGCGGGTGGAGATGGGACGGCGAGAAGCAGAGAGACCAGTGGCATGATCGGCGTTGGCTTGCAATTCTTTTTCCAGAAGCCGCATGTGGACTCCGTCTGACCACGAGTGAAATGATTCAGCATGCCAAAGGCGAACTTGTGAACCTTCAATTTGCAGTGCGTCTGATGCCCACTGCGAAGTTGAAATAAGCCGCCGAGCCAGTGGGACGTCCTGTCGCCAGACAGCTCGAGCGCAGCTGCGGGCCACAATGATCGCCGTCTCATCACTCTCCGCCTTCAGCGTGAAGAGCATGTCGCGCACCTCCCGCGCAGCTTCTTTGAGCATCTCTTTGAAATGCTCCTGATAAATCGAGCCAGCATGTGCGTCAATGGCGTTCTGGCCATCAGCCACCATTCCCTCAATACGTTTCTTGAAGAGCGGGTCATGGAAGAGGTGACGCGGTATAGCTTGTTCTCCCCGAGGTCTGTGGTGGCGCTGGCGCAACGTAGTCACCAGCGCAGCATGATCAGAGATTTGAGCACGGGACAACGCCTCTGGCTCGCCGACCGTGGTGGATTCAGCATGAACTTGGCATAGCATCCATCCAGGCAGAGAACAAAAGAACCGGTCTATGCAGCTGACAGAGTTGGTGTGCTTCGTATAGTGAGTAGCCGCTGACGATGATACTTCAAGGAGCGCACCCAGAGAGCGTAGCCAACGGGCAGCTTGGGCACGATGATTCCGAGGATCAGAAGCACGCGAGGGAAGTGGGCGATGGAGCACCAGAGCTTCGTCGGGGCCAAAGTTCAGGTCACCTTGCACGATGACCAGGTGGTGGGTTGGGTCAGACGCCGCGGCGACCCGATACCTGTCGATCTGCTCACAGACCATGTCCACCTGGGCGCTTGTGAGGCCGTGGTTGTGTATATTAAAATGTGTCAACTGATAGCCACGTCTATGCACATCAACTTGCAGGACCCTTCCTGGGATGAGCGGCGTGGCACAGCTAGACGATGCTCCGTCAAGAGCGAGTCGAGGAAGAATGGTAGCAACACCTCCAGCACCCGATCCCCCTTGATCGACTGCACAAAATGAGGCGTGGACTACAGCATGGGCATGAGCCTGGAGCACGAACTGTTCCAGTTGGACTCGATCAGCATGAACTTCCTGCATCGCCAGCAACGTGGATTGCAGGTGAATCTGCTGCAGATATCGTAACTTGGTGATAGCCTTCGCCCCTTGGTACTGCAGGAGCGCCCTCGCATTCCATGTAGCACATCTCAAAGCGGTGCTTCCATCTTTGGCTTGAGGAAGGTTGAACATCTGCATCATCTCGTTAAAGGCACCACTGAGGCGGCGGTGGCGGTGCAATGGTGGATTGAACAAGCTCGCGGACCTCGTGCTTGGCGATGCCGACTTCATTGAGGCCCTCGTCGTTGTAGAGGATGTCGAAGGGCTGGTCGTCAGGCTGGGCGGAGAGCTTGAGGATGTGCGTCCACCCACAGCGTAGGACACCGCGCTCCCTGTCCACGGCCCATCGCCCTTCATATTTGCCAGCCAGGGCCGTTCGTAGCTTCCTGAGCGCCATTTCCGTTTTAATTTGTTTTGGATTTTTGTCTGGTCCGAGATGGAGGCGAGCGGGAGTTGAGCCTGACACATCAGCCTGGAAGATACGCCATTCATCGTTCTGCCTGAGATTGGATAGGACTTTGTTGACATACTTGGACGCAAGCCCCACACTGCCATTGAATGAGACGAGGTACCTTCTGCTTGGCATCGGACCGGCGGACTTGATAGTGTATGATGATGCGTCCATGCCCAGCTCCCCCAAGAAGGGAGAGAGTGCAGCACGCACAGAATCGATCCCAACCATCTTCGTTGCCATGGCGACGACGACCGAGGGGTCCTCCACGCGATCGAAGGAGGGCGGTGCCGAGGGAGCCTTCTCGGTGCGCTTGGCGACCATGAGCTCGCTGCGGAGCTCCTCCATCTGCTTACGCAGGTTGGCGATGTCTGCGGTGTGCTTCTCAACATCGATCGAGAGCGTGTTGACATGAGAGCCGAGGGAGTCAATCTTGGACTGTAGGCCACGGTGAATGGCATCGATGTGTGGGCGAACAGTGGCCATGATCTGCTGGTCGATTTCTTTCGGCTGGGCCGAGATCTGTACACGCAGAGACTCCAGTGTGTCGAGAATAGATTTGTTTGACGATTGCACAGTTGCGCCGACGGTAGATCCAACCAGAGATTCCAGTTCCGATCGTAGTTCTCCGAACTGTTCAGCAACTGCATTTGCTGCGACGTGCCTGATATAGTCATCATCATATTGAGGCTGCTGCACTGGAGGTTGGGCAGGGTCACGATGGGTGCCAGCAGGGGACGAGCCAGGAGTACACTGAGAATCGCAACGACCGCCAAAAAGAGCAGAGCCGACAGCGCCCGCCGCGCGGGCAGCCATGCCAGCGACTCCCTTGCCACCGGTGTTGCCGCCTTTGCCGTCCTCCGTGCGCGGGTACTTGTGCTCGGGTGAGCCCCGATCATGGTGGTCATCGTCATTGTCATCCACAGGAAAGGTGGGCATGTCATCGAGCTCCTGGGCAACCTTGGCGAGCGATGCAGCGTCGGGAAGCCCCATGGCGACAGCGGCGCTCGACAGCACAGGAACGGGAAACACCTCCGTTTACCCGTGGAGGCGAGCGACAGGGTGAGAGAGAAACACTGCCAGACCACAAAGGGTCTTGCCAGCCGCGGACTAGCGGTATCCACTTGTTCCCCTGTGGAACCTGGCATCTTGAGCCAAAATGGCTACGGAGGAGGAAGAGGAGGAGGAGGAGGAGGGGGAGGAGGGGAATGAGGAAGACTAGGAGGCAGAGGAGGAAGAGAAAGAGGAGGAGGAGGCGGCGGAGGAGGAGGTGGATGAGGATGAGGATGAGGATGAGGATGATGATGATGAGGAGGAGGAGGAGGAGGAGGAGGAGGAATAAGAACATGAATAGGAACGTCCGCCCCCCAAACAAAAAACCAGGCGAAGGACCGAGCAGTGTAAAGTTGTGAATCGTGCAGTTGTGGATGTCGTCTTCGGTGGAGCTCCCTGTGGGACCACGAAACGCGTGAGGGATGTGCCAGAAATTGTGCGGTGGGCGCATGCGAACGCAGCCACTGGGGCCCTCGGTGGAGCTCCCTGTTGGGTCACGAAACGTGGCGAGATGAGTGGGGCGGACGCATGCGAACACAGCCACTGGGGCCTTACGTGGCGCTCCTTATGGGGCCACGAAGCGTGTGAGGGGTGTGCCGACATAGGTGCGATAGGTGCATGCGAACACCGCCACTGGGGCCCTCAGTAGAGCTCCATGTGGGGCCACTAAACGTGTGAGGTGTGTGCCAGCATGCGTGCGGTGGGCGCATGCGAATGCAGCCACTGGGACCTTCGGTGGAGCTCCCTATGGGACCGCACAGACTGTGAAGGGTGTGCCGACATGGGTGCGGTGGCGCATGCGAACGCAGCCACTGGGACCTTCGGTGGAGCTCCCTATGGAACCACAAAGCGTGTGAAGGGTGTGCCGACACGGGTGCGGTGGGCGCACGCGAACGCAGCCGCTGGGACTTTCGGTGGAGCTCCCCATGGGGCCACGAAGCGTGTGAGAGGTGTGCTGGCATGGGTGCGGTGGGCTCATGCGAATGCAGCCACTGAGACCTTCGGTGGAGCTCCCTATGGGACCACACAACGTGTGAGGGGTGTGCCGAAATGGTTGCGGTGGGCACACTCGAACGCAGCCACTGGGGCCTTCGTCGGAGCTCCCTGTTGGACCACGAAGCGTGCATGGGGGGTGCCAGAAAGGGTGCGGTGGGCGCATGCGACTGCAGCCACTGGGGCCCTTGGTGGAGCTCCCCATGGGGCCACGAATAATGTTAGGGGTGTGCCGAAATGGGTCAGGTGGGCGCATGCGGACGCTGCAACTGGGGCTTTCGGTGGAGCTGCTTATGAGGCCACTACACGTTTGAGGGATGTGCCGAAAGGAATGCGGTTGGCGCATGCGAGCGCAGCCACTGTGGCTTTCGGTGGAGCTCCTCCCTATGGGGCCACGGAACGTATGAAGGCCGAAATGCGTGCGGTGAGCGCTGCGGACACTGCAACTGAGACCTTCGGTGGAGCTCCCTATGGGACGTGTGAGGGGTGTGCCGAAATGGGTGTGGTGGGCGCATGCGGGCGCAGCTACTTGGGCTTTCGGTGGAGCTCCGTACGGGGCCACGAAGCGTGTGAGGGGTGTGCTGGCACGGGTGCGGTGGGCGCATGCGAACGCAGCCACTGAGGCCTCCGGTGGGGCTTCGTATGGAGCCACGAGGCGTGTGAGGGGTGTGCCGAAATGAATGCGGTGGTCGCATGCGATCGCAGCCACTGGGGCCTTCGTCGGAGCTCCCTGTTGGGCCACGAAGCGTGTATGGGGGGTGCCGAAATGGGTGCGGTGGGCGCATGCGAACGCAACCATTGGGGCACTGGGTGGAGCTCCCTATGAGGCCACGAAGCGTGAGGGGTGTGCCGAAATTGGTGCGGTGGGCGTATGCGACCGCGTGACTGGGACCTTCGTCGGCGCTCCCTGTTGCGCCACGAACCGCGTGAGGGGTGTGCCGGCATGGTTCACTGGTGCGGAGGGCAGAGGCAGGGATGGGAGGAGGGGGAAGGGGAGGAGGAAGGATAGGAGACGCGAGGCGCTGTCTCTTCAAAACGAACACCCAAGACCACATAATGGTTGGGAATCAAAAGCAATATGAGGGATGTCCCCCACATCAAAGTTTCGCCTTGGACGTCGTCCAGGAAATCACTGTCCCCTATAATTTCATCGCCGACGTCTCAAGTGAAACCTGATTTCTAACACACAATCTTAACGAAAAACCAGGCTTCGCCTGATACACCTGCGAACAAGCTATACGGGAACCGTGCTTAACAAAACACCAGCCCTCCTGCATTGTGCTCTCAGTTTGAATCGAGCACTGCGGTCGTGACCTGCTCCTTCTCCTGCCTCCCTTCTCTTCTCTTCCCTCCTCTCCTCCTTCCTCATATTTTCTCCTGCTGTCTACTTGGCTTGCCCCTGCCTGCGGTCTCCAACTCCTTTTCCCGCCTTCCTTCTCCTCTCCTCCCTTCTCGTCTTTCTCCTTCTTTCCTCCCCTGCCGTTTACCTTGCTTGTCCTGGCATGTCCCAGAAGGTGGGGTCCCACGCAGACCTACATTCGACCTCGCCATCCCTGGAAGGCTGCGATCTGCGAAACTGTCGCCACGTTCAAGTGCTGCTGGGGGCTCCAGCGGCTGGGTCCCACGCAAACCGAAATTCAACCTCGCCATCTCTGGGGGGCCTGCGATCTGCGAAACTGACGCAACTTTCGAGGGCTGCTGGGGAGTCCAGAGGGGTGATGTCTCAAGCAGACCTACATTCGACCTCGCCATCCCTGGGGAGCTGCGATCTGCGAGGCGGTCGCCACTTTCGAGGGCTGCTGGGGGGTCCAGCGGAGCGACGTCCCAAGCAAACCTAAATTCGACCTCGCCATCCCTGGGGGGCTGAGATCTGTGAAACTGTCGCCACGTTCAGGGGGGTGCTGGGTGGGTCCAGCGGAGTGATATCCTACACAGATTCAGATTGGACCCGCCATCCCTGGGGGGCTGCAGATCCAGATTCGATCTCGCCATGCCTGTGGGCTGCGATCTGAGAAACCGCCGCTACTTTTCCCACGCAGACCTAAGTTAGACTTGGCCATCCGTGGGGGGGGGCTGTCATCTGCGAAACTGCCGACACTGTCGAGCGATGCTGGGGGGTCCAGCGGAGTGACGTACCACGCAGATTTAGATTCAATCTCGCCATGCCTGTGGGCTGCGAGCTGTCACTTTCGGGGGCTGCTGGCGGGGAGTCCAGCGAAGTGACGTCCTACGGAGACTCAGGTTAGTCCTCGCGGGGGGGGGCTGCGAACTGCGAATCTGCGCCACTTTCGAAGGCTGCTGGGGGGTCCAACTGAGTAACGGCTTACAGATATTCATCGCCTCGACTTCTCGTGGCACCCCATCCTACGCAGCTCGTGTAACACACTTTTCACTCTGTCATCATCCACAACAATGTGGGTCGAGTAATCTGGCCACTTGATGCATATCGGTTAGATAAGTCACACAGCCATGTTTGTTAGCCAAACCTTTTCTCGGCCTGGCATCCTGGAATATACAACATGTAATCAACATGTACATCCTGCACGTCGGGATACAACCGATAAATCCTTCACAACATGATTTGAACACTGAGCCCCTATATCACAATTTAAACCGTGAGCTCTCCACACGGTACTTCAAATAACAAACCCTCATCACAAACAAACCTATCACCTACGTAATGATCTAATCACAGGCGTTATGACTCACTGCTTAAACTGGTCGTTACAAAACATGTTGTCACACCTCTAGCGCCGTGTATTATCTGATTTGTTACTTTGAGCGTCTCGGTATTCGTTGTGCAACCTTCAGGCGGCCATGTGAACACATAAACAATGGATATCAAAACACGTTGAAATCGCCCAAGCATCTGTACAGGCTCCAGTCGGAGGAGGAGGAGGAGGAGGAGGCGGAGGAGGAGGATGAGGAGGAGGCGGAGGAGGAGGGCAAGGAGGGCGAGAGGAATGAGGAGAAGGGGGGGATGAGGAGAAGGAGGATGATCGGGGAGGTGGCGGACGGAAGAATGCGGGCGAGGAGGCGGGGGTGGACGAGAATGAGGGGGTGAGGATGGGGATGAGGGATAGGGACGCAGCAAGTGCGCAGCGCATGTTCGCTCAGCGAGGCAGAGGAGGAGGAGGAGGAGGAGGAGGAGGAGGAGGAGGAGGAGGAGGAGGAGGAGGAGGAGGAGGAGGAGAGGAGGAGGAGGATAGGAGGAGGAGGAGGAGGAGGAGGAGGAGGAGGAGGAGGGGAGGAGCAGGAGGAGGAGGATGGAGAGGGCGCGGAGGAGGAGGAGGAGGAGGAGGCGGAGGAGGAGGAGAAGGAGGAGAGGAGGAGAGGAGGAGGAGGAGGAGGAGGAGGAGGAGGAGGCGAAGGAGAAGGAGAAAGAGGAGGAGGAGGCGGAGGCGGAGGCGGAGGAGGAAGAAGAGGAGGCGGAGGCGGAGGCGGAGGAGGAGGCGGATGATGAGAAGCAGGAGGCGAAGGAGGAGGAGGGGAGGAGGAGGAGGCGAAGGAGGAGGAGGAGGAGGAGGAGGAGGAGGAGGACGGACGAGGCGGAGGAGGAGGAGATGAGGATGAGGATGAGGATGATGATGATGAGAGGAGGAGGATAAGGAGGAGGCGGAGGCGGAGGCGGAGGCGGCGGTGGAGGAGGAGGAGGAGGAGGAGGAGGAGGAGGAGGAGGAGACGGAAGAGGAGGCGGAGGCGGAGGCGGAGGCGGAGGCGGAGGCGGAGGAGGAGGAGGAGGAGGAGGAGGAGGAGGAGGAGGGGGAGGAGGAGGCGCAGGAGGAGAGGAGGATAGCGGCGGCCGTGGAGGCTGCTCTGTAGGGGCGGGGGCAGCAGACGGATTGGAGCGGGAGGCGGGGAGGGCGGAGAGGCGGAGGCACTCCTCGTCCTCCTCCTCCTCCTCCTCCTCCTCCTCCTCCTCCTCCTCCTCCTCCTCCTCTTCCTCGTCCTCCTCGTCCTCCTCCTTCTCCTCCTCGTCATCGTCATCGTCCTCCTCCTTTGTTGACGTTCGGCAAACTTCCGGAGCAGTGCCTGTAACCTGTGGCGTTCTAACATCCTCCTCCTCATCCTCCTCCTCCTCCTCTTCCTCCTCCTCCTCCTCCTCCTCCTCCTCCTCCACCTCCTCCTCCTCCCCCCCTGCGAGTCACACTGCATGTCGTTAGAAATGCTCCCATGTCGTGATGCGGTGGGCTACGGCAATTTATAGCGTCAGGATCAATGACTAGAAGACACCTCTGTCCAAGAGAAGACCCCGCAGCAGACCACCAGTGGGTCGATAAATAGGTTTCTGCAGGACTTGATCCCGCTGACTCCTCGGGGCTTCATGCGACCATTGCCCTGAGCTCGGAAGGACTCTCGCAGCTGTGCAAAACTCAAGCATCGTCCACTATCAGCTGGCAGTTATGGACGGATGTTACGTCTGATGCAGTGCTCGATTCTCGTTGCGGCAACTGTTTCGGAACACATATCGGATGCACATCCCAGTTCGACTTCGAGAGCGGACCTGCCGATTCACCCCTCCTCCTCCTCCTGCTGCTGCCTGCTGCTGCTCCCTCCCTTCCTTCTTCTCCTCCCCCTGCTGCTTCTCGTCTACCTGGGATGGGGAGGGGACGAGCGTGAAGGTGCCTTTGCAAGCATAAGCCCATGGGACACACAGTGCGTGAAGGGTGCACCGAATTGAAATTATTTTGAGCCGTCTTAAGGTGCCGGCCAGTTGCCCCTGGAGGTCCAGGATGCACGAAGTACGTGAGGCTTGTGCCGAATCGAAGCTACCCTCAGCCATGTTGAGGGCCAGCTGACATTCTTGGGAGATTCATGGGTCACAAAGTGCATCAGGGGTGCGCCAGATTGCAGCTCCCTTGATCCATCTTGAGAGCCGGCTGGGTGCCTCTGGCGGTGCATGATGCACGAAGTGCACGAGAGGTGTGCCGAACTGAGGCTCCCACGAATCGGGATTCGAATCCATATGTTTTTCACCCCTCCAAGCAGCCAAACAGAAACCCGAGCTTCTGGTATTCTTACGTGCCTCAGGGGCCTGCAAGTACAGATCACTCGTGCTTTCGCAAGGGATTCGTGGGCGGAGTGCGCGGAGCCGCTTCTAGCGTGCACTACGCACGCAATCCCATTATACCTCCATCTCGCCATCAAACCTTGATGCTCTAATAAAAGCGCGTTTCCTTATTCGCGGCGGTAACGGGCGTTATGGGGTGGGGGGCGGGGCGGGGCATAACGAAACGCCCCCCACCCCTCGCCGTGCGGTTCTGGCGCCATCACAGCGTCCGCGCGCACGACAACGACGAGCGACGGCGACGGCGACGGCGACGACGACGACCAACGACGACGACGACGACCAACGACGACGACGACGATTACGAGGACGAGGACGAAGACCATGAGGACGACAACGACGACGACGGCGACGACGACGACGACGAGCGACGCCTCTGGAGGTCTCCGGAGGTTTCCCGAATCCTCCAGAGGCGTCCTGGGGCCTCTGGAGGCCTGCAGAGGCCTTCCGGAGGTCATCCTAAGGCCTCCAGAGGCCATCGAAAACATTCGAAGGTGTTTGGCAACGACGAGCGACCGCGAGCGATGACGACCAACGGTAATGACGATGACGGAGGTGACGGCGACGACGACGACGACGAAGACGACGACGACGAGCGACGAGGACGACGACGACGAAAACGATCGATCACGACGACGACGACGACGACGACGACGACGGCGAGGACGACGAGCGACCACGACGACGACGACGACGACGACCACGAGGACGACAACGACGACGAGCGACGACGACGACGACGACGACGACGAGCGACGACGATGACGACGACGAGCGACGCCTCCGGAGGTCTCCAGAGATTTCCCGAAGCCTCTGGAGGCCTCGTGAGGCCTCTGGAAGCCTTCTGGAGGTCGTTCGAAGGCCTCCAGAGGCCCTCGAAAATATTCGGAGGCGTTTGACAACGACGAGCGGCTGCGAGCGATGACGACCGACAAGAGGACGACGGAGGTGACGACGACGACGACGACGACGACGAGCGACGAGCGACGAGCGACGACGACGACGACGACGGCGGCGGCGACGGCGACGACGACGGCGACGACCGACAAGGAAGAGCGACGAGGAGTTGTGGCGAGCACATGCCTGCGAAGGCGTCGTTGCCTCCGCGTGGCGTACAAGAGGTATGCTCTTTACCTCCTTCCTCTGTCCTCGTCGTTGTCGTCCTTTTCCTCCCCACGAACACCACAAGTGCCTGAGAGCACCGCAGCTTGCCCGCGACCAATCCCCCTGTGCGGATCTCTGTGCGGATCCCTACGAGAACCCATCTGGGGATGCCTGTGCGCATCCCTATGCAGACCCCGATGCGGAGCCTATGCGGATGCCTGTGCGCATCCCTATGCGGATGCCTATGCGAATTGCCATGCGGCTCCCCATGCGGATCCCTAGGCGGATGCCACTGGGGATCCCTATGCGGATCCCTACGCAGATCCCTAAGCGGATCTCTAGAAGGGTCCCTAGGAATCCCAATGTGGATCCCTATGAGGATCTCGACGGATATCTCGATGCGATCCCCATGCGGATACCTATGCGGATTTCTGTGCGGATGCCTATGCGGATCCCTACTCGGTCTCCTGCGCGGACCCATGCGCGCACGTCGGCAGTGCTGGGGGCGCGCTGGGGGCCGGAGCGTTACGTTTTGGGGGGGGGGGCGGGGGGACCAGAACGCGCGCCATGGTCCAAGCAATCAAGAAGCACGCTCTGACAAGGCCAAGGCCGCCCGGCCGCCCTGCTCCTGCTCCGCGCCCGAGGGGGGTGCACCGAAGGGGGGCCGCAGTCTTGCCAGCAG
>CAUYUJ010014369.1:242371-244871 GCA_963575745.1 Prorocentrum cordatum | reverse complement strand
ACGGTTTGGCCGGATTATGGCGCTGCGCTGGGCGCCGCGCTCGGGCGCCGCCCTCGCGGGCTGCGCCGGGGTCCGCTGTCGGAGAAGTTGAAGTCGCCCATGGCGATGGTTGGTTGCTGTGCTCCCAGGTGCAAAATGGCACCGGGCATGGTCGGATGTGCCCGTTATTCTATGGCGTAAGGGTCGTTCGCGTGGAGGCAGACGTTGCGGGCGCTGTAGTCGATGAGGCTAGATGCTTCGAAGTTATAGTCACCGTCGCGCTGCGTCGTCATCTTCGCGCGCGGTGCTCTTCCAAGGGCCGCTTCCATTGTTTCGACGATCTTGCCATGTTTGCCCGGCCTCGGCACGGGGGCTGCCGCTCATCCTGCCGCGCGCGATGGTCTCATGCAGAACAGGTCGTAGTCTTGCAACGCATGGACGCAATGGGGCTTGGCGTAGTTCTTGTCCTGAGCTGCGAACTTCCTGTAGGGTCCATCGAGTAAACTTGCGCTGCAACATTCTTACGCGGCGGTGAACTTTACGTCGCGCTTCTCGGGGTCATAGTGAAGGAGAACGCGGTAGTTCCACGATGCGTCAGTCACCGTTGGCAACTATAGACTACTTCGTGAATGCGGGTAATCTTCTATGGGGCGACGCCCGTGCTAAAGACGCCACGCAATGTCGGTGTGTTCGGTGGGGTTGGCGAGGCCACCGAAGAAATTGTAAACCGCGGCGTTGTCCATGAGGAAGGCTGGATTGGCTGCCAGTTCTCCAGCTGCCACGTGTTTCCAGAATAATTGTGGTCGGTCGTCAGGTTGTCCGCCCACTTCCACCCTTGGCCACGGGTAGACTTCCCCATGCATTTGAACCTTTATAGCGGTCGAGTCGCCAGTAGTCGTGCGGGTAGGTTTTCTGGAAATATCCGTAGAGTTTCTTAGTGAATGTGCCTTTTCGTGCTTGCCAAGGGCTTCTGTCCAACGCAGTGAATATCGGCGGGTCAGCGTTGTTGGCGGCGGCAGGCGCTGGAAATCTTCTCCATCTGCGTTTTTGAATCTTTTTTTTGTCAAGTGCTTTGAGGAATCTCGTGGCGGCTGTAGCTTCGTGTCCTTGGAGTTGAATCTGCAATCTTCTGGCGGGCCCGTCGTCGCTGCCACTTGAAAGGGGCTGGTACTCGTGTCCGCCCACAGCGCAGACATCACGAAGCCGCGGCGTGATGGTGCGACGATCTCCTCTTGGGCGATGGGCGGGGATGTGTTGATGCAGCGGAGGCCGGAATCGGGCCCGCCATCGTATCTGCTAGCAGCTTCTGCGTCCACCATTCCCACATTTCTTTCAACGGCTGCGAACCCTTTCTGACGGTCTTCGACAATGCGCCAGAGGTCGTCGGTCTGCTTCCGCTGGTTGGCGAGGGAGGAGCGCATGTCGCCGAGCTCTCCTTCGATCTGTGTGACATTTCTCATACTTGCGGAGGCATGCTCCGCCATGCTTCTGGTGCCAACTTCCGTAACTGCTGTGACCAGGATTGCTTTGTGCTTCTCGGAGGACGCGTCTAGCTGAGCCGTGACCATTGCCTGAAGCTCGCCTTGGATGCGCGCGAGGAAGCCCGCATCGCCGTGACGTTCCGAATCGGTAGCGTTTGCTGTACCCAGTGAGGATGCGCCGCGAGCCGCCTTGCTGGCAGAGTTTCCCATGGCTGTGGTAGGGCTGTGTTCTGCGTCTGCTGCTCGCCAGGGGTCAGCTGCTCCTTGGAGCGGGTCATGTCCGCGCGGGGGGCGATTGGCCTTGCCCGTTCAACGCTCTTCAGCAGCTCCAGCAATTTCTTGTCTGCGCAGAGATTTTGACTGACCTACCTTTCCACCTGTCCCACGAGGAGTGCCAGGAACGTGAAGGAGCCTGCTGCGAGCTGCGGCCGCGATATGGAATGTCGTGCTGCCAGGGGCGAGCGGGACACGAAAGGACACCACACCAGCAGGCAATCGTCAGATAGGAAGGCAGTCCACGAGATGGATGTGACTGGGAGGACGCTGGCCACGGACTAGCGGTACCGTCCCCCAGGGGGTCAGAATATCTTGAGCCAACCTGGCTACGGGTAGTAGTAGTCGTAGTAGCAGTAGCAGTAGCAGTAGTAGTAGTAGTAGTAGTAGTAGTAGTAGTAGTAATAGTAGTAGTAGTAGTCGTAGTAGTAGTAGTAGTAGTAGTAGTAGTAGTCGTAGTAGTAGTAGTAGTAGTAGTAGTCGTTGTAATAGGGGTAGTCGTCGTAGTAGTAGTAGTAGTAGTAGTAGTAGTAGTAGTAGTAGTAGTAGTAGTAGTATGAGTGGTAGTAGTAGTAGTAGTAGTAGCAGTAGTAGTCGTAGACGACGAAGAAACCAACTTATTATTATGAACAGTACTAGTAGTCGTAGGCGTAGTAGTAGTGCTAGTAGTAGCAGTAGTAATAAAAACAGTAGTAGTAGCAGTAGTCGTAGTAGTCGTAGTAGTCGTAGTAGTCGTAGTAGTCGTAGTAGTAGTAGAAGTAGAAGTA
>CAUYUJ010014369.1:180086-242271 GCA_963575745.1 Prorocentrum cordatum | reverse complement strand
GGTGCCGCCGCGGGGCGGCCCCGCGCGGGGAAGCGGGCTCCGCGGGCAGAGGCGACGGGCCTGCAGCGGAAGCGGTCCGAGGAGCCGCCCTGCGGCTCTCCCAGGGATGTGCGCCACCACCACCTCCACTCCTCCTTCCTCCTCTCTTCCCTCCTCTCCCTCTCCTCTGTCGTGGGAGAGGGAGGGGGAGAGGGAGGTGGTCGTAGTGGTGGTGGTGGTGGTGGTGGTGGTGGTGGTGGTGGTGGTGGTGGTGGTGGTGGTGGTGGTGGTGGCGTGTGTACGTATCTTACACATATAAGTAGCGTTTTCTTTTAGCCCCGTACTTTCGAAGCCCTCTCCGAAGACAGAGTCGGCGTCTCAGAAGGCCGCAGGGCTTCTGAGAAGCCCCGCCGGCTTTCTGAGAGGACCTGCCCCCTCTCATTTCCCGCCCTCTGCGCGCCGCTGGCTCAGCGGTCCGGCCCCCGCACGCTTTTGGGACCTCGGAGGTCCCCGTCCCCCGAAGCATCCGTCGAGATGGCCCACGTCTCAAAACTGTGCGGCCACCCCACGCTGCCTTCTGGATCACCCGACGGTTCGAAGGCACCGTGTCAGGATTTCCGCCTGGAGGAGGAGGAGGAGGCGGAGGAGGAGGAGGAGGAGGAGGAGGAGGAGGAGGAGGAGGAGGAGGAGCGCGGCGCGGACCAGGAAGACCCTGCTGCTACGACCGCCCCGCGCCTCATCAGCTCTGGTGGGGCCCACGCTTGATGACGTGCCCGCTCGAGCTGTTGTCGGACTCGCCAGAGCCGTCGCCTCCCCCCGGGCCTCCGCCGAACATGGTAGCGAGGGACACGCCGTTGCCGCTGGCCTTGGCCTGCTGGTACTTTTGGAAAATGAGGTATAGGAACGCGCCGACGACCATCATCCGCACGACGCCCTGCTGGCCCGTGGCCCACAGGGCGGCGAGGATCCCTCCGACGAGCAGGTAGACGAGGGGCACGTCCGCCTCTCCAATGCCGAAGATAGGGGAACGAAAAATGGCATGAACTTAAAAACTCGGAGTTCCGCACGGATTTCTTGGATCCGCGCTGGACCCCCCGCCCCTGGCGCGCGGAGCGCGCCAGGGGCGGCGCTGGAGGCGCCGCCAGGGGGCCCCGGCGCCGATCCGAGAAATCCGCGCGGACCTCCGAGTTCTATGTTCATGTCGCTGTTCGCTCCCCTGGCAGAACCCGCCTACCTTCTGCGTCCTCCCGTGGATGCCCAGCGCACGCGCCAGGTCCCCCGTCAAGAGGTCCTCCGAGGGCTGGGCGCCCGCAGGCGGGGCGCCCGCGCCCTGCGCCCGGGCGCCGCCCGGGGCCGCGGCAGCGCCGCCGCCGCCGGAGCCGCCCGGCGAGGAGTGGATCCCCGCCGGCCTGTTGGCGAAGCCCTGGCCGGAGCCGCGCGGGGCGGCGCCCGGGGCCGCCGCCTGCTTGGCCCTCGGGTCGTTGTCGGGCACGATCTCGCCGCTGGTCGGGTGTTGCCAGGAGTGGCCCTGGCCCAGGGGGGCTCTCCCAGCGCGCCGCGCCCTCCCGAGGCCCCTGGGGCGCCCTCTGGGCCTCGTGATGGGGTGCTCTGGAGGCCAGCAGGGCCTCCCCAGGAATCGCTGGGACGCCGGATAGAAAGCAGAACACCCGCCCTCGACACGCGAAGCCGCTTCGTAGACGCGCCCAAAGCAGGAATCGAACAGGGCAGGGCTGTTTCGGAAACGTTTAGTAAGCACCCATGATCGGGTCCGGGTGTTTTTTCCTCCCTTGGCCTTGGGTTAGTCGGGCCTTCCCCTCTACAGGGGGGAAATTCAAAACTAGTCAGAAAATAGTCAGGGGACGATTTCTGCACCTTTTTGAATTTTTTTTCGGCATTTTGGGGGTATTCTTAATTCTTCGTCCAAAATCCGTTTGTAAGGGGACAGGCCCGACCTAAGCCTTGGGCCAGGGACACCTTTGGCAGCACCTGAGCTGGGCAGTATCTTCACCATGCCGCCCGCGCCCCGCGCGCGCCGCGGCGGCGCCTGCGGCCCTCGCAAGGGGCCCGCGGGGGACGGGGGGGGGTCGCCCGAGGAGGCGCCGCCGTGGCGAGCACGGCCTGAGGCAGAAAGGCCGCGGCCCGTGCCTCCCGTGCCGCTCCCCGGAATCCTCAAGAGCACGTCCGGGTCCCCCTCTGAGGCCCCCGTCCCGAACTCTCCGAGGAACTCCCTCCTCCGCCTCCTCTTCCTCCTCGCCTCCCTCCTCCTCTTCTTCTTCTTCCTCTTCTTCTTCTTCTTCTTGTTCTTCTTCTTCTTCCTCCTCCTCCTCCTCGTTCTCGTCCTCGACCTCGTCTTCGTCTTCGCCCTCGCCCTCGTCCTCGTCCTCGTCCTCCTCCTCACCACCATCATCATCATCATCATCATCATCATCATCATCATCATCATCGTCATCATCATGATCGTCATTTACATCATCATTTACACCATTATCATCATCATCATCATCATCATCATCATCATCATCATCATCATCATCATCATCATCATCATCATCTTCATCATCGCCATCATGATTCTTATCATCGTCATCATAATCACCACCATCATCATCACCATCATAATCATCATCATTATCATCATCATCATCATCATCATCATCGTCAACATCACAATTATCATCACTGTCGTCATCAGCATCGTCATCATAAGCATCATCATCATCATCATACTCATAAGCGTCATCATCATCATCAACAGCATCAAACCATCATCCTCATCCTCATCATCACCAACATAATCATCATCACCATCATCATCATCGTCGTCGTCATCACACTCATCATCATCAGGAGGAGGTGGGAGGAGTCGGCGCGGTCAGAGTAATAACAAGAATTCAATCCTCAGGAATGGCCACCAAAACAAGCAAACCACTCGAGACATCCTCGTAATCTGCCCCCCTCTCCCCCCCTTGAGGTGCGAACACCAACCTCTCGCCCGAGACATTCTCAACTTCTGCTCCGAAAGCGGAGGATGTTGGGGCAGGAAATTGGCACACCGCTCGAGACAACCACGTCATTACCATTCATCGTTCGTATCATCCTCATCTCTGACCTCATCATCATCATCATCATCATCATCATCATCATCATCATCATCATCATCATCATCATCATCATCATCAGCATCATCAGCATCACCATACTTATCCTCATCGTCATCATCATCACCATCACCACCATCACCACCACCACCATCATCGCCATCATCACACTCACCATCACTGTCATCACCAGCGTCGTCGTCATCATCAGCGTCATCATCAGGAGGAGGAAGGAGGAGGAGAAGGAGTCGACGCGGTCTGAGTAATAACGATACCCCCATCCTTAGGATATGGGGAAAACCTGAATCCTCGAACAGCCCCATGCTCACCCATCTCTTCTGTGCGCAGGCCACATGCGGAAGAGGAGGAGGAGGACGAGGGTGAGGAGCATAGAGGAGGGGGAGAGGGGAGGAGGATGGAAGGCCGGGGGAATGCAGAACAGGAGGACAGCAGGGAGGAGGAACAGGAGGATGAGGAGGAAACACCATCCTCCCCGCTCACCAGACCCCCTGAGACGGCACCGCAGTGCCCGTTCCCCCGTCTGGGCAGCCCGCCTTGTATCTGACGAGCAGCTCGCGCGCCTCTCCGCAGGTGAGCCGGAAGGGCCCCCTTCGGCAGGGCAGCCACAATTACAAGGACAGCGTGATCTGGACCCCTCCACTTCCTCCTCCTCCTGCTCCCTCCTTCTCCTCCTCCTCCCTCCTCCCTCCCTCCTCCCTCCCCTTCCTCCTCCTCCTCCTCCTCCTCCTCCTCCTCGTCCTCGTCCTCGTCCTCGTTCTCCCTCTCTCCTTCTTCCTCCTCCCGCATGGGTTGGCATGCGTTGGCATGCATTGGCCCCCGCGTCTTAGTGGACCTCTGCCCCAGCAAGATCACTTCCCTTCGGGATGCCGCCCCCTAGGAGCCCAGATCCAGGGATCGCTAAGGAGGGCTGAGGGGTGAGGAGGGAGGGTAAGGAGGACCAGCAATCGGACCAGTAGGAAATCTGCCTGCAGGAGAGCGTGTTTTCGGTCCCTGCGTCGTTGCTGGCGTTATCAGGTCCGCTGGATCCGTACCCTCTCCAGTTTTGGGTCATGATTTGGACCCCCCCCTTTCACACAGCCATAATTACCCCAGGGGATCGGCGAACGGGGAATCCAATCTTGAACCCAACTGTCAGCCCGTGCTAATCCTTCTTCCTCCCTCCTCCCTCCCTCATATCCTTCCTCCTTCACCTCCTTCTCCATCCTTTCCCTCCTGCTCCTCCGCCTTGTCCCTACCCTCCTCATTCCTCTCTTCCCTCCTTTCCCCCGGCCCTCCGTCCTCTCCTTCCCCTCTATGGCATGCTTGTCCTGCTCTTGCCTCGTTCTTCGACTCCTCGTCCTCGTGCTCCTTCTCATCCCCTCTCTCCTCTCTCCTCTCTCCTCTCTCCTCTCTCTTCTCTCCTCCTCCGCCTCCTCCTCCTCTTTCTTCTCCTCCTCTCCTCCTCCTCCTCCTCCTCCTCCATCTTTCCCCATTTACCTTCGCTTTTTCTTGTCCACCTCCTTCCGCCCCCCGCCAAGAACCTCCAAGAACACCCTGGTGGAATCTCCTAGACCCTCCTCGAATCCGACCGTGACCGTCCATCCGTCCACCTCTTCCTCCTCCTCCTCCTAATTACTCTTCCTCCTCCTCCTCCTCCTTTTTTCTCCTTTCCCTCCTCCTCCTCCTCCTCCTCCTCCTCCTCCTGCTTCTCTTCTGCCTGGCCGCGGCCTCGGTCTCTCTTTCGCGCGGGTTCGACAGCTGAGGATCGCAGTGACGGACGTGGCTCTTACGCGCGCTCTTGTCGCACAGTCAAGCTAACTGCCATGAGGAGCGCTGGCTCAGGAACGAGTCCCCTAACTTCCCCCCCCCCCCCACATGTTCCTCCACGGTGCAGTGCGGAGGAATGAGTCCCCTAACTATTGTCCTCCCCAATGATCATCTTTTAACTGATCCCCATCCCCACCAGCGTGGGCTGGGCCCTACTGGCCGATTTATCCCCCTGGATGGGGATATAGGCTGCTCTCTTCGGGTTTCGAGGGGCGTATCCCCAACTCAGGTGGTGAGACGGTTGGGCTCGAGATGTGGATGGGGATGGGGATAGGGGTCGGTTCAGCGATACCGACCCAACGCGCAGTGGTGCTCGAGGGCCGTTGGAGGCACAGCCGCGAACACACCTGAGGAATAGCGAGCCCCCTCCTGAACCCGAACAACGGCTCCTTGCGTCGTCAGCGCCTCGACCTGCACGGCAGGCCTTGCTGCCTTTCTCCGTCCCCGTCTCTCCTGACGTGGACGGGAACGGCGACCCATGCCTGGATAACCCGCTCGCCTGCGTTTCCTTCCCTAGGGGAGCGAGAAATGACATAAACATGACAATTCGGAGGCTCGCGCGGATTTCTTGGATCGACGCTGGACCCCCCTTCCCTGGCGCGCGGAGCGCGCCAGGGGCGGCGCCAGAGACGCCGCCAGAGACGCCGCCAGGTAGCTCCAGCGCGGATCCGAGAAATCCGCGCGGACCTCCGAGTTTTTATGTTTATGCCATTGTTCGTTCCCCGATTCCCGTCAGAGGAGGCCACTCCGTTGACAATCCGCGGCCATTTAGGACTCCCGCGTGGATGTCGCCGGCGCGGGAGGCCCCGAGGACCTCCGGCGGTTCACCGCGACGGCCAGGCCGAGGTCGCGTCTCGCACTTGACCAGGCGAAGGCAACGCTGCATGATGGAAGGCCGACCTCCACGGGATCCATTGCGACGTCGACAAGGGCCGCGACGGTATGCTGACTGAGGCGGCGTTGGTGCACGGGGCGCGGCAGCCGCATGACCCCTTCCGACTGCTGCATCCGACGAGCGGAGCAGCATCTACAAGAGCTGCGTCCACGGAGCAGGCGAGCCGAGGGGCGTGGTGAGCGTCGCCCGCCAGCCCTGTCAGTCTCGTGCACCTCTCATTGACGAGCAGGCTAGTTGTGTTCTTGCGTGTCCTGCGTTTAATGTGCAGCTCGCACCTCCGCAACTCGTGCCGGAGGTGTGCTGTCGGCTCCTTCTGCGCTCGCGTGCTTCTGCATTGCCGGCCTGGCGCAGATGCGCCGACGCCGTTCCCAATATGGCTGTCTGCGCTGGTGCAATTCTGCCCGCAACTGCAGTCGGGGGAGCTTTCGCTCAGCGTGTCGCGGCGCCAGCTCTGGCCCACCTTCGCCTCGGCGCGACACGCTGTCCGCTTCGCGGTCCCCCGGCGTCCACACGCCGAGCCTCTCCCGGCCTCCCGCCATTGCGAGCTCCTGCGCGCCCCTGCGCAGGGGCCTCTGCGCCCTGCGGCTCTGCGCTCCGCGCGCATAGGTGCCTCCGCCCGCCGAAGCGCGCCCGACCACCGCGGGGCGCGGCGGGGCGCGCCCAGCTGCGCGCGGAGCAGCGCGCGACGAGCGACGAGCAGGCGTCGGCGGCCCAGGCCAGCAGCGAAGGCAGCGGGCAGGCGGCAGCCAGCGGAAGCCTCCCCTGTCGGCCTGGCTCCCTCTTCCCCCCTCCGCTCCTCCGCGCCCGTGGGCCGCTGGGGCCTCGTCGGGCTGCGCCCGCTCGGCTTCTCCGCTTGCCCTCCTCCTCGCTCGTGCCCCCCTCTCATGGCGCCTGGGCGCCCGGGGACGAGGAGCAAAAGGAGAAGCGGCACCACCCCTGAGATCCTGGCGCCTCGTCTTTTTTTCCAGCCAGGCGATGTCGTATCCGTTCGGGCCCTCAGGACCCGAACAGATACGAGGGTCCCAAGGTGGGATCTGCGAGGGTCCCAGGCTGGGGCCCTCGCAGATCGATCCGGCTCGAAGAATGACGCAAACGGATGGGGTCTAGGGCTCCAGGCGTGTTTTTTACGGTGTTCCATTTTTTCGCTACGTCGGATCCCAAGGACCACCACCCGGGATGACTGCGAGCGGGAAGGGAGGGCCAGGGGGGGACCCCTGGTCCTCCCTCTCGCTCGAGGCATCCCTGGTCCCCAGCTCGGGCAGGCGTCGTGCACCTCTTCGCTGGATGTGCCCCGCCTGGTGGTGGTGTCACTTCTCCTTCCCCGCCGACCCCCTTCCTTCGGCGGTGGACAAACCCCCCTACAGTAAACCTCCCCTTCATGAAAACGGCCTGGGACCGAAACCGACGGACCTGGACCCGCAAACATGACGGCCGCGACGCCCTCTCGCGAACCGAAAACGGCCAGTTCCTTAATCGACGTGTCAGGGTAGGAAGTCTATCCACCTCCGATTCCTCCCATCCACTACGGTCATCGGGAGCGGCCAAGAGGGGGGTGTCCAAGAGGGGGGGTGCAAATCATGACTGGCGGCATGTGCGCGGCCCCCAGCGGGGGGGGCCAGGGACGTCATGAAATAAGAGGAGGCGCCATGAGATCTGGGGAGATCTCATGGCCCCCGCCATGATATCCACCCCCCCCCCTTAGTCATCGCCCCCCTCTCTCCCGCCCCCGAGGTCGGGGACCCTCGCCTGGCGTGTCGCGGCGGCGGCGGCCCCCGGCGACACGCTGCGCCCTGCAGGCGGCCGGCGTGCTGCTCTTTCCCCTCGCAGGGCGGAGAGGCCTCGAGTGGGCTCGGGGCGCGGACGCTCGGGGGCCGGGGCTCGGTCCGCGTGTCGGGCCGAAGGAACCGAACTTGATTGAAGGGGCCCAGGGGCACACACAAATAAATATACACAAATCCGCCGGCCCCCTTGTGGGGCCACCAGGCTGTAGGCGCGGGTTCGCAGTTTCCTGTGCCAGTTGTAGCTTGTAGTTTCCAGTGTTACAGTTCTGCTTCTTGCTGGTTACTGTAACTAGTTGATTGACCGCGAGAGGGGGGGGAGGCCCAACCAGATATGTTAGCACTCCTGGGCGCGTTTCTGAATTGCTGGGGGCTCGAAATCGACAACCCCTCCACAGATCGGCGGGGCGTCAGGGTCAAATTAGCCTGGCGAAGGAACCAACCATATGAAGTGTGCGAGTACACGCACGGATATGGAGGACGAAGGAGAGGGGGCACGCAAACTAGGACCCTCTTCTCATAGGGCACCGCGCCAAGGGGGCCTTCGGTGGACTCCCTTATGGGGCCCCGAAGCGTGTGAGGGGTGTGCCGACAGGGGTGGTGGGGAGGCATGCGAACCCTGCCACTGGGGCCTTCGGTGGAGCTCCCTATGGGGCCACGAAACGTGTGAGGGGTGTGCCAGAATGGGGGGTGGAACCGCATGCGGGCGCAGCCACTGGGGCCTTCGGTGGAGCTCCCTATGGGGCCACGAAAAGTGTGAGGGGTGTGCCAGAATGGGGGGTGGAACCGCATGCGGGCGCAGCCACTGGGGCCTTCGGTGGAGCTCCCTATGGGGCCACGAAACGTGTGAGGGGTGTGCTGAAATGGGTGGTGGGGAGGCATGCGGACCCTGCCACTGGGGCCTTCGGTGGAGCTCCCTATGGGGCCACGAAACGTGTGAGGGGTGTGCCGAAATGGGTGGTGGGGAGGCATGCGAACGCAGCCACTGGGGCCTTCGGTGGAGCTCACTATGGGCACGAAGCTGTGAGGGTGTGCTGAAATGGGTGGATGGGGAAGAATGCGAACGCAGCCACTGGGGCCCTTCGGTGGAGCTCACTATGGCGCCACGAAAACGGTGTATGGGATGTGGTCGAAATGGGCCGGTGTGAGGGCATGCGAACGCAGCCACTGGGGCCTTCGGTGGAGCTTCCCCTATGGGGCCAAGAAGCGGTGTGAGGGGTGTGCCGGAAATGGCCGTGGTGGGAGGCATTGCGAACGCAGCCCGGGGGCTCCAGGTGGAGCTCCTATGGGGCCACGAAGCGGTCGTGAGGGAGTGACTCTATTATGTGCCGAAATGGGTCGGTGGGGAGGCATGCGAACGCAGCCACTGGCGGCTTCGCGGGCTCCCTATTGGGGCAACGAAACGTAGTGAGGGGTGTGCCGAAATGGGTGTGTGGGGAGGCATGCGAACGCAGCCACTGGGGCCCTTCGGTGGCGCTCCCATTGGGCAGAATAACGTCGTGAGGGGTGTGACCCGAAAAGCGTGGTGGGGAGGGACTGCGAACCCTGCCACTGGAGGCCTTCGGTGGAGCTCCTTATGGGGCCACGAAACGTGTGAGGGTGTGTGCCCGAAGATGGGTCGGTGTTTTAGGAGGCATGCGAACGCAGCCACTGGGGCCTTCGGTGGAGCTCCCTATGGGGCCACGAAACGTGTGAGGGGTGTGCCGAAATGGGTGGTGGGAGGCATGCGAACGCAGCCACTGGGGCCTTCGGTGGAGCTCCCTATGGGGCCACGAAACGTGTGAGGGGGTGTGCCGAAATGGGTGGTGGGGAGGCATGCGAACGCAGCCACTGGGGCCTTCGGTGGAGCTCCCTATGGGGCCACGAAGCGTGTGAGGGGTGTGCCGAAATGGGTGGTGGGGAGGCATGCGAACGCAGCCACTGGGGCCTTCGGTGGAGCTCCTCCCTATGGGGCCACGAAACGTGTGAGGGGTGTGCCGAAATGGGTGGTGGGGAGGCATGCGAACCCCGGAGGGAGGAGGGCGAGGAGAAGGAGGAGGAGGAGGAGGAGGAGGAGGAGGAGGAGGAGGAGGAGGAGGAGGAGGAGGAGAAGGAACGCGGGGACCGTTCCTTCAAAACGAGGACCCAACACCACAGGATGGTTGGGAAAAGCACATGAGATTTGCCACATTTCTGAAATTCGGTGCCACCTCTGTCGCAGATCCGCGGGGTCAGGGTCCAAAAGCACATGGCGTTTGCCACATTTCTGGAATCCGGTGCCACCCCTCACGCAGATCCGCGGGGTCAGGGTCCAATTAGCCTGGCGAAGGACCCAACCATATGCAGCTGCGAGTACCGCACGGATATGAGACGAAGGAGGGGGCACGCAAACTAGGCCCCTCTTCTCATAGGCACCGCGCCACTGGGGCCTTCGGTGGAGCTCCCTATGGGGCCACGAAACGTGTGAAGGGTGTGCCGAAATGGGTGGTGGGGAGGCATGCGGACCCTGCCACTGGGGCCTTCGGTGGAGCTCCCTATGGGGCCACGAAACGTGTGAGGGGTGTGCCGAAAATGGGTGGTGGGGAGGCATGCGAACGCAGCCACTGGGGCCTTCGGTGGAGCTCCCTATGGGGCCACGAAACGTGTGAGGGGTGTGCCGAAATGGGTGGTGGGGAGCCCACTGGGTGCTTCGGTGGAGATCCTATGGGGCCACGAGAGTATGAGGGGTGTGCCGAAATGGAGTGGTGGGCGAGGCATGCGAAACGCAGCCACTGGGGCCTTCGGTGGAGCTCCCTATGGGGCCACGAAACGTGTGAGGGGTGTGCCGAAATGGGTGCGGCGCCGCCATGCCAACGCAGCCACAGGGGCCTTCGGTGGAGCTCCTCATGGGGCCACGAAGCGTGTGAGGGGTGTGCCGAAATGGGTGCGGCGCCGCCATGCGAACGCAGCCACTGGGGCCTCGGTGGAGCTCCCTTGGGTGTGCCGAAATGGGTGTGGGAGGCATGCAACGCAGCCACTGGCGGCCTCGGTGGAAGATCCCATTGACCCGCCACGAAGCGTGTGAGGGGGGTGCCGAAAATGGGTTGGTGGGGAGGCATGCGAACGCAGCCACTGGGGCCTTCGGTGGAGCTCCTATTGGGACCACGAACCGTGTGAGGGAGGTGCCGAAAATGGCTGGTGGGGGGGAGGCATGCGAACGCAGCCCTGGGGCGCCTTTCGGTGGAGGCTCCCTAATGGGGCCACGACGAGTGTGAGGGGTGTGACGAAATGCGGTGGCGGGGAAAGCATTGCACGGACGCAGCCACTGGGGCCTTCGGTGGAGCTACCTATGGGCCACGAAACGTATTGTGAGGGCTTGTGCCGAATCGGTTGGTGGGGAGGCCGCATGTGGGCAAAGCAAATGGGGCCTTCGGTGGAGCTCCATATGGGGCCCACGGATACGGAACGCGTGTGAGGGGTGTGCCGAAATGGGTGGTGGGGAGGCATGCGAACGCAGCCACTGGGGCCTTCGGTGGAGCTCCCTATGGGGCCACGAAGCGTGTAAGGGGTGTGCCGAAATGGGTGGTGGGGAGGCATGCGAACGCAGCCACTGGGGCCTTCGGTGGAGTTCCCTTTGGGGCCACGAAACGTGTGAGGGGTGTGCCGAAATGGGTGGTGGGGAGGCATGCGAACGCAGCCACTGGGGCCTTCGGTGGAGCTGCCTATGGGGCCACGAAGCGTGTGAGGGGTGTGCCGAAATGGGTGGTTGGGGGGCATGCGAACGCAGGAGGGTGGAGGGCGAGGAGAAGGAGGAGGAGGAGAAGGAGGAGAAGGAACGCGGGGACCGTTTTCTCAAAACGAGGACCCAACACCACAGGATGGTTTGGAACAAACACATGGGATTTGCCACATTTCTGAAATCCGGTGCCACCCCTCACGCAGATCCGCGGGGTCAGGGTCCAAAAACACAAGGGATTTGCCACATTTCTGAAATTCAGTGCCACCCCTCACGCAGATCCGCGGGGTCAGGGTCCAAAAACACATGGGATTTGCCACATTTCTGAAATTCGGTGCCACCCCTCACGCAGATCCGCGGGGTCAGGGTCCAAAAACAAATGGGATTTGCCACATTTCTGAAATTCGGTGCCACCCTTCACGCACATCCATCGCAAGGCGTGGTAACCCAAACTGCGAGAAGTCCCTCGGCCCTTTTAATCGCAAGGTGTGGTAACCAAGCCCGTAAACCATACACGTCTTACCAATCGCCAGGTGTGGTAACCCCTCTTGTGATCAGTTTGTTTTGCTGATTGCGAATCGGCTTCGCATGAAGTTTCGATACTGCTTCACGACAGCGCCAAGGCCTCATGACTTAGCTCTTCCATGGCCCATTCTCCGAGAGAGGGGGCCGGCGGCAGGGGGCGAAGCCCTTACGGATAAAAGAATACCCCCATATTTTCCCATATGTTCTGGGTTTCTGTCTTCCCGCCCACTTCCCATCTTTTCCCATATTTTCTGGGAAATCGAAGATTAATGGTGTCTGTGTGCTTCTTTTCTTCCTGATTTATACACCGCTGTTTTTTCCGGTCCCGCACTGAAATTCGCACATGAAACAGGATTCTGGTGTGTACGGCATCCTGGTGTATACATGTTTCGTTGCTTCCACGGGAAAGTGGGCAAAAACGTGTACACCACACCACCCCGACGTCGCCCCCGACCCTCAAGCATTCCCGGGATTCCAGAAAAGCCCGCCACTGGCAACGTCTATGCTCCAGTCTCCGATGGTGGGCCGACGCACGGTGGGCCGACGCTGACCAAAAGTTCCCTCCACTGCGGGGCGTCCTGGGTTCGGCGGTGGACAAACCTCCCTTCAGTAGACCTCCCCTCAGTGAAAACGGCCTGGGACCGAAACCGACGGACCTGGACCCGCAAACATGACGGCCGCGACGCCCTCTCGCGAGCCGAAAACGGCCGATTCCTTAATCGACGTGTCGGGGTAGGAGGTCTGTCCACCCCCGACCTGGGTGCCTCTTCGGCCGCCTCTTCCTAGGCGTCTTGGGGCCGCTCCGGGGAGCTGTGGGGGCCACGGGCCCAGGCCTCCGCCGAGCCGGGTGCACCCTCGGTTGGCTGGCCCCCGGGAGGGAGTTCTCGACTCCTTCCCCGGGGCTGTACGCCGGTCGGAAGAAGCGGGTAGCACCGTGAAGCAGGAAGGCGTTGAAGTGGGTTGGACTTCCGCCCACCCCCTGAAGCGGAGGAAAGAAGGAACACCGCTCGACTCTTGGAGCAGGAAGGCGCCTGAAGTAGAGTAGGATTGGGGCGTCCAAAAATACCTACTTTCAACGACCGATGTAGAAACATGAAGTAGGAAGGCGGATGTAGTGGATTGGGTCCAGGCCCTCCCAGAGAATAAGAAAACACAGCTAACGCACGCCGATCCTGGACAGAGGAAGGCGCTGGAGGTAGATTGGGATCTGGGGATTCCCCACATACCTCGCTTTTGACCACCCTCGCTTCCAAGAGATACCAAACGATGCCAAATTGAAGCCTGTACTGGTCAGGCCGCTTGACGAGGAGGCGCGTGGTATGACTTGGTTTTGTCTGGAAGCGAAAGCGGGGGAGGTAATTCACGCTCTGAGAACCAGGATGAATCGGGGTTCTCCGAGATCTGGCGTCTCCAGATGGTGTGCCGGGCGCCGCGGCCGTTCGAGAGCTGGAGCGACACAGTGTGTGGTCTGGGCCCGCCCGGACGGGTGCTCCTCCGGACCAATTTTGGGGGGGAAGGCCACCGGGGGCCCGCCGGGCGCCGAAAAAGCGCGGACAGGCCACCTTTGGCGCTGCTTTCCCGAGCCGCGCCGCCAGAAGTTTTTTGGAGGGCAGACAAACAAAAGGCGGGGCTTGGGGGTGGGGCCCCGGCAGGGGAAGGGAAAAAGCAGTGGCTTGAAATCGGCGATGCGTCGCCGAGGCATCGGCGAGAGGCCCTCGGCATCGAACCCCCACGCTCATGAGCGGGGTGGGGCACCTGGGCTTCGATTGGCGCAAGGAACGGGTGATTAGGGCTCGAGGCCCCCCCCACCGCTTGTCCCCCGACTCTGGGGGGAGGGTGGCATTTTTTGTTGTTGAACATTATTTATTCTAAAGAATAATTATTGTTGGGCCCCCTGGTGCGCGCCCCCCCTGCGCCGCCTAGGCCGCAGCTACATTTTCATCATTTTCGTGAGGAAGCCTCAGAAAAGAGGGTGTGTACAGGATCCGGTTGTTTTGTTGTAGTCCGCTTTCCCTTGCAAAAAAACAATAGAAAATGACATTTCTTGTTCTAACATAACCAAATTTCGAGAATCCCTTGCAAAAAATAAGGTAAAGTGGACATTCGCGCGCGTAAGACGAAATCCTTCCAAAACCTTAGTTTTCGTAGCGATTTTAACATAAAAACATAAAAAAACCAATGTTTTTTTTCAAAAACATCTTGTCAACATTTCATCCCGCGCGCTCTTGCGGATTCGTAGGAAACCCAACACTTTTTAATCATTTCTGTCAAACGGGCTTTTGCGAGCAACTTTTTCGAACTTCTGCAACAACGGTTGCGCACCTGCCAGGGCCATCATCCCTGTCAAATAATACCATGCGGGACACATTCGTTTTTTCTTCGCGCGCGCACGCCGTCGTCGTCGGCCGCGGGGCCCTGAATAGTAGCCACGGTCGTCCGCATGCCACGAAGTGAAGTGTCCGAACGTCATAGGGCGGGAAGCTGGGTGTGGGTGGTGGCGAAGAGTCGTTTGGAAATTTGGTAGAGCTTGAACCGGCCCCCCCACAAAGTGGGGGTATTGCCCGCCTCCTATGAAAACCCTGGCACTGGTGAGAACGGTGTGTCCCCACGTGCTAGTAATTGTTGTTGTTGTTGTTGTTGTTGTTGTTGTTGTTGTTGTTGTTGTTGTTGTTGTTGTTGTTGTATGCCAGGCTATGCGATCTGCACATTCTATGTCGGAGGCAAGGGGAGAACTCCAGCAGTACTATATGAACGTTGCACCTCACGTGAACTGCCTTGAATAACAATATCCGATCAGACGGGGGACTCCGTGCCAATGGTCAAAAGGGAAGAGGCCTGAGCGCAGCTTCGTGTGGACACAGTGGCTCCACTCTGTTAACCCATCGAAGGACAACGGCGGATCAATAACGCACGTGCAGGTAGTGGTGGGGGGCAATCTTGGAGGGGCCTCCTGGGGTCCGTCTTGGGCCCCCTCTGGGCCAGTTTCTCCGTCGGCGCCCTGGAGCCTGGGGGGCAATCTTTCAAGGGCCTCCTGGAGGACAGGCATTTCATCCCGAGTCATTGGCCGGGTTAAGGGCCCCAAGCGAGCAAGAAGCTGTGCAATTCACTTGGTGCCGGCGAGAAGGTGAAACAGAGATGATTGGGTGTGCGCAGCACGGCAACGGCGGTGAGGGCCCCCGGAGGGCCCTCAGAAGCCGAAAGCAAGGAACAAATCCATCGTGCCCTGAGACCCGACGTTGCGAAACAAAGTCAACCTTGCGAGACATCGCAACCGGAGCCCTAAACCATGCATTTATCTGCGCCACTCTTCCAGCGGGATCGATGTGTGATGGCCCCAGGGCTCGAAACCAGGCGACCATGCCCAGTGTGACAAAAAATTGACACATGGGTGGAAGGGTCATGAGTTGTTCTTTGTCACGACTCGAGCCCGACCATGCGACGCCCAGGTTGCTTCAATACGCGGCCCCAGGAAGTCCCGAGGCAGCTGCCGTCGTCCGAAGAGGCACGCGCTGCCGAGAGCTGCCGCCGTCCGAAGAAGACCGTAGCTACTGCAGACCTGGTCCAGTGCTCCTGGCAAATCTCTGGGCTTTGGGGCCTGGCTCCCCCGGAGGCCTCCTAGATGGGGTCCGACTAGATGGGGTCGGAGGATCTCGCCGCATCGCCGATGCATCGGCGATGCACTTGCGATGCATCGGCGACGTGGGCGATGCATCGGCGACGCCGACGTGGAGGAAATCGGGCTCCACATCGAGCCGCATCGCCGACGCATCGCCGATGCGACGCCATCCTCCGTGGGGGGAAAAAGGCGCCCTTTTCGGCCCCTTCTGGGTCCGAAGGGGCTCCTTTAGGGGCCCTGCAGGGCTCCTGTTCGGCAGCCCTCGCGGCCTCCCTATTGACCGCTCCCACATTACGCGGTTTTCTCGGACCCCATTCGGGGATCTGTTGACCCGGGTCAATCCAGACCCCGGTCAATCTGGCCTTGCAGAATCCTGCAAGATCCTACACCCAAGCCCGGGCCAATGCGAAGTGTCCTGCAAGATCCTGCAGGATCCTGCACCCAAGCCCGGGCCGATGCGACCCTGGCCCTGCAAGATCCTGCAAGATCGGGGCGCTCTGGCCGACCCCCGTTTGCAGTGACCCCCCCCGTCTCGAGGCGCCCCACCCATCTGGGAGGCCTGGATCCCCTCCGCCGGGGTCCTGGCTGTGTCTGCACGCTGCCTGCCCAGAGATCCGACGTCGTGATTTTTTCAATGCGCGGCCCCCCGAAGTCTCGACCCATTCCCCAGGACCCGTTTTTCGTCCCGAGTCGTTTTTTGACGTTCCCTGGGCCTGGCGAGGGCCCATAGTAGGGGAACACAAAGTGACATAAACATTAAAACTCGGAGGTCCGCGCGGATTTCTCGGATCGGCGCTGGGGCCGATCCGAGAAGTCCGCGCGGACCTTCGAGTCTTTATGTTTACGTATGCCACTTTTCGTTCCCCTACCTAGAAGCCGAAAATCAAGAAACACCTCCGTCTTGATTTTGTCAGTGGGTTGGAGGCCTGCCTGTCCTGGAGGGGGCCCGCCGAGTGGGCCCGCCCCCTGCGCGCCCGCCATCTGCGGCCCTCGCCGCCGCGCCCGCCCCCCCTGCTGGCCTCAGCGGGTCCAGCCGGAGGAACGGCGCCGCCTCCCGCGGGGGCTCGGCGGCCAGGGCCTGTCCGATGGGGGGGAGGGAGGGAGGAGGGAGGAGGGAGGAGGGGGGGGAGGGAGGAGGGGGAGGAGGAGGAGGAGGAGGAGGAGGAGGAGGAGGAGGAGGAGGAGGAGGAGGAGGAGGAGGAGGAGGAGGAGGCGGCGGAGGAGGAGGAGTAGGAGGAGGAGGAGGAGGAGGCGGAGGAGGAGGAGGAGGAGGAGGAGGAGGAGGAGGAGCTTGCGGGACATCTGTGGCCGTTTTCGGCCTCCGGGGGGCCCTTGCCCGGCTCCGCGGCTGCCCGGGCTGGAAAGCCGGCCCCGGGGGCAGGGCCAGGACTTCTGAGGACCGCGCGCGCGGAACAGCCAGACACCGCGTGTCTGAGCTCTGATCTCCCCAGTGCCTCGCGCCAGAACGGGGTGCGCGACCCTGCAGGCCCGCCCGCCCGCCCGCCCGCCCCCCCCCAAGCTTCAGGGGGGCACCCTGCACTGAGACACCAGGCGGCCCCAAGCACGCAGACGACAGGGCGAACCCGGGAGGGGGGAATGGCGCATGGCTCTCTGCACGGGGCGCGGGAGAGGGCAGGCATGCCGGCAACAGCAGCAGTGCATATGCGGTATACCGATCCACGTATGCCTACCTGTCCACGTGTGCGTCCAGGGGGGACGGGAGGACGCGCAACAGCGGGAGGGCGCACATGCTGCAGGGCCCTGGCGCCGCGGCCTTTTCCAGGTCTGGGCCGGCCGTTTCTCGACCTCGGGCCTCGCGTGCTCGAATCAGGCGAGCCCCGGGGGGCCGGGGGAGGCGAGCCAGGCCGAGGGCCCCGGCATCTGGCGCCTTTGCCCGCCACAGGACCGAAGGCACGGGAGCGTCCTCAGGTCCCTTCGGGCCCTCAGTGCGGAGTGCCGCAGACACCTCCTGTAGGGCCCCAAGTTTCAGACTCCTGGGGCTCTTCTGCGTCCCCGGGCGCTTCTCAGCGCTCCTGGGCCTTGGGCCGTGACTCTTCCCGAGGCTCTGGGCGCGTGGTTGGGAGCCCGCTCTTCCACGCGCCATTCCAAAGGCTCCAGAGGTTCACGCTGGCGCACTCCTGGGGGGCTGCCTGGGGCCGTCAAGCCGGAGTCTAGGAAGTCCTAATCATTGAAAAATGCATGTTTAAAATGTCTGCATTCTCGGCTTTTCTTTCGGTAGAAACCAGAATCGCCCCAAGAGGCCGTTAAGGTGGCTCCAAGATGGCCCTGAAGCCCTCAAGACGGGCCCATGCTTCCGAGACCGCCAGCAGGCCCCCAGGAGACGCCCGAGAAGCTCGAGGCCCCTAGGGGGCAAAAAAGTTGCCCCAAAGATGCCTCCAGACATACCCTAGGCGGCCTCTCAGAAGCCTACGACCCAGGCGCGATGGCGGGTTGGACCGCAGACAACTGGATCCGCCGCCCCCAGTTGCTTGAAAAGGGAGACTGTATCCCTTTTCAAGCATCGCGAAGAGCATCCCACAACGCCAACGGAAAAACTCGCAACAACGACATCGAGCAAAAAGTACGCAATCCGGAACATGACCAAAATTCACCAAAGTTTCGTTTGGAGTCCTGTTCAGCCCGAGGATATACGGTGTGCTGAGTGCTAACAGACCCGTTGGGCCCTGCAGGAAATGTTGCCACTGGCGTCCGGCAGAACCCGCCGTCCGCCCAGAAGAACAGGAGCAGGTGGAAGGCAATGGCCCTTTCTGCCCAGTATGGCTTCCATAGAGCCTCCAAGGCGGCCAAGTTGGCCTCCAAGATGCCACCAAGACGGTCCAATATGATTCCAACACGGCCCACGATGCCCTCCAGACGACAAGAGGCTCCAAAGACGCCCCAAGAGGGATCCAAGAACAACTTCCGAGGGGCCCAAATCATTTATTTCCCATTCGGGCGTCCGACAGCCTGAGACGGCCCCAGAGGTCTCGAACATACCCGCAAGACGGCCCCAGACGCCGCTGTGGCACTCTCATGAGAATCACTTTCCAATGTTGACGAATGAAATCAGAAGGGGATCCACGACTATGGTGATGATGCGGAGGACGACGATCAACAGTAGCTCAGGAGGGGTACGAGGGGATGATGATAATGCTGATGATGATGATGCTGATGATGCTGCTGCTGCTGATGATGACGCTAATTGTGATGGTGATGATGCTGATGATGGCGATGGTGCTGATGACGATGACGATGACGATGGGGATAATGATACTCATGTTGCTGCTGATGATGCTGATAAATATAATGATGTTGATGATGATGCTGCTGCTGATGACGCTGATGATGGTGTGATGCTGATGCCGATTATGATCAGAATGATGCTAACGATGGTGATGCTGATGATGACGATGATGCTAATGATGATGATGATGCTGATGATGATGATGATGCTGATGATGATGATGATGATGCTGATGCTGATGATAATGATGCAGGTGATGGTGGTGATCATTTGCTGTTGATGATGGTCATGATGATGGTTGTGATGAGGATGACGATGAGGATGGCGATGGCGATGGTGGTGGTGGTGGTGATGATGATGGTGGTTGTGATGATGCCGATGATGATCATGGTCATGGTCATGGTCACGATGACGACGACGACGGTGATCACGATGAGGATGATGATGATGATGATGATGATGATGATGATGCTGATGCTGATGCTGATGACGATGACGATGATGATGATGATGATGATGCTGATGATGATGATGATGATGATTATGATGATTATGATGATGATGATGATGATGATGATGATTATGCAGGTGATGGTGTTGATCATTTGCTGTTGATGGTCATGATGATGGTTGTGATGAGGATGACGATGAGGATGGCGATGGCGATGGTGGTGGTGGTGATGATGATGATGGTTGTGATGATGCCGATGATGATCATGGTCATGGTCATGGTCACGATGACGACGACGACGGTGATCAAGATGAGGATGATGATGATGATGATGATGATGATGATGATGATGCTGATGATGATGATGAGGATGATGCGTATGATGATGGTGAACACAGCGAGCAAGAGAAGCGCGGGGCAGGGACGTAGAGAGGGGAATGGTGCAGAGCATCGACGGCGAGCAAGTGACGATGATGAGGAGGCAAGGGTTGCGAGGGGAAGATAAGGAAGGAGTCGACGTAGCCTGAGGGCGAGTCCGGGTGCAACCTACGCACGGAGCGCAAGCCGTGCGGCACCTGTGACCCGCGTGGCGGATGCGTATGTATGGTGTGAGGAGAGGGGCACTATATCTTTCGATTTGTGGTAAATATGAAAAGCGAGTGCCAAGGCCTCAACAGCCTGGAGGCGAGATATTTCGCAATCCTCCGTGCCGTACTCCGTGGAACTCCCGAGGCCAAGCCAGAGCAAAGGATCCACAGGAAAGACGAGCCGCGACCAGCTGAGGGCGACGTGGTGCCGGAGCGGCATACACTGGAGGTAATGCGAGATCTCGTCTCGGCCCCCGCACCCAAAAATGCAATCTCGGGAATGCGGCGAGACGTGCATTCTGCAGCTGGTGGTCCAGCCTCCTGAAAGCGTTTTTAGGACAGCCCATCTCCAGCTCGGCCGCACTTGCCGGAGACAAGCTTTCAGAAGGGACCATCGTTCCGCGAGGTTGGGGGGGCGAACGAAGGACCAGGCATCGAGGCGGCGTCCGATTGTCTGGTGAAAACGGTCGGGATACAGTGCAACCGACACCGCAGAGCCGATCACGCGCTGTAGCTTAGGCTTGCGTCCCTCTTCAGCGGCCGCCCGCAGCTCGGCCTGGCCTGTCGCCTTCGTGGCCTCCCACACCCTGAGCGAAAAAGGATAGGAGGAGCGGAACGACCCGTCACGACGACGATGGACGACAGAGGGAGTGGAGACAAGGAAAGAGCGGAAAAACTGGACGATAGCAGTGGGGCGGCTCCAGCACGGCGCACACCACTCCGCATTGGCCCACCGTGGAGCAGAGAGCGCGGGTGTACCGCAGGCACGGTCGGCAGCCTGCTGAAGCGTCTCGAACGCTGGCGCCCAGTCAGCGACCTTGCGGGCACTCATCCTCCAGGCGGACGCGACGCTGAGCGCCAGCACTAACTTCGGGGCTGTCCCGAGCCACTGGCCAAGCGAGTGCAAGTCCTGGAGGGTGAAGGAATTCGGGGGGAGGCGAAACAACTTGTGGAGAGCCAGCGCCTCCCTCGCGACCACTTTGGGTGACATGGGAAAGAACTGTGCCAAGTATCCTAGGGTGCTAATTGCATACATGTTATACTGGATTGAGAGAAGCTGAGGAGCAGCACGGGAGGATGGAAGGTCGAGGGTACGCTGCCACCATTTCGCACCGGCCTGGGACCACTGGTGTTCGAGATCGGCGGCGGGCCCGAATTGCATGCCGAGGTATGGAGTGGTCCCTTTGATATCAAACTGCTGACACGCCGGGAGATGAGTGTCAAGCCAGGAGCGGACGCGAGCAGACAAAGCTGCTGTGCATTCGGTCCAAAGTGGCACTATGCAGCATTTGCTTTCCTGCAGCCTGAGTAGGGCATGCTGGCGGATCTGCTCGAAATGAGTCATGACGGAAGCAAGCGTGCGAAGTTGAGGAAGGACAATGCCAACATCATCGGCGCACCCGCCTACATCTCCTGGGGTGTCCCCGTGGATTCTCGACGGCCTCAGAAAGCAACCTGACCACAGGGTCAAAAATCAGCGCCCACACAGACCCCGAAAGGGGACACCCCTGGAGGACTCCGCTACATAGATAAAGCATGAAGTGGAACTCGCCATGGAATCTGCCATAGCCTCGGGGATAAAAGTAGAGGGAGCGGAGGAGGTTGAGATATCCCTGAGGGATGCCATGGCGACGCAGAACCTCGAACAGCCACTGGCGTCCCACGGATGGGAACGCGGCAGCTATATCAAAAGCTACGAAGCATGGCCACTTTTTATCAGCACCGATATCGAGGCTATGGGCGCGAGCACTGGCGTCCATGGAGGAGGAGGATGAAGGAGGAGGAGGAGGAGGAGCAGGAGGAGGAGGATGAGGAGAAGGGCGTTGGCCCCCAGGACTCGACCCCACCCACAGGACCAGTCTGTCACCCCACCAAAAGACAGTCTTGGCTCGGGCATGTCCGTCTACAGGTGGAATCTTCAAAGATAGGAGAGAACGCGTTTTACGGGCGCTTGCCTTGGGAACATTCGGCGGCGCTTTCTAACACTCGGCGCCGTCGATCCAAACCAAGGGGACTCCACTCCCCCCCCCGCCCCCCCCCCTCCCAACCCCCCCCCTTCCCCCCTCCTTCCCCCCCCCTCCTCCCCCCTCCCGGGGAGGGGGGCCAAGGGGCCAAGGGGACGGGGGGGGTTTGAACCCCCCCCCTGCGCCGCCGGCGCCGGCCGCCAGCGGCGCCGACGGCGGGGATGCAGCGACGATGACCAAAGGCAGCCCAAAGGGGGGGGGTTCAACACCCCCCCCTTGGCGCCAAGGGGGGGGTGGGGGGGTTCAACCCCCCCCCTTTGGCGCTGGCGCCAGCGCCGGCGTTGGCGGCGGCCAGAAGCGCCAGCGCTGGCGCCGGCGGGGACGCAGCGACGATAACCACCACTACCACCACCACCACTACCACCACCACTTCCGATTCAACCCACCGCCACCACCACCAACCCACCACACAACCACCACCACCACCACAGCCACCACCACCACCAACACCACCACCACCACAACTCACCATCACCACAACCACCACCACAAAAACCCACCACCACTACCACCACTGCCACAATCTACCACGCCACCACCACCACCGCCACAACCACCACCACGAGCAGCAGCCCAACCCACCACCACCACCACAAACCACCACACCACCACCACCGCCACAACCACCACCACCACCACAACCCACCATCACCACCACCACCACCACCACAAAAACTAACCACCACTACCACAACCACCACCGCAATCTACCACACCACCACCGCCACCACCGCCACAACCACTACCACTACCAGCAGCACAACCCACCACCACCACCACCACAAACCACCACGCCACCACCACCACCACCGCCGCCACCACCACCACCAGCAAAACAATCTACCACACCACCAACACCACCGCCACAAATACCACCACTACCAGCAGCACAACCCACCACCACCACCACCACAAACCACCACCCCACCACCACCACCGCCACCACCACCACCACCAGCATCACCTCCACAAACCACCGCCACCACCACAACCCACCACCACCACCACCACAACAAACCACCACCACACCACCACCAAACCACCACCACCACCACAACCCACCACCACCACCACCACCACGACCACCACCACCACCACCACGACCACCACCACCACCACCACCACCACCACCACCGCACACAACAACCACACCACCACCAAACCAGCACCACCACAACCACCACGCACCACCACCACCACCACACACACACCACCACCACCACAACAAACCACCCACCACCACCACACAAACACCACACCGCCACCGCCACCACAACAACAACCCCACCAGCAGCACCACCACCACCACCACCACCACCACCACCACCACCACCACCACCACCACCACCGTCGTCCTCGTCGAAGCTCCCCGCCGCCGCCGCCCGCCGCCGCAGGCGCCGGCGCCGGCCCAGAAAAGGAAATCGTCGTCTCCGCCGCCGCCGCCAGCCGCCGCCGACGCAAGCGCTGGCCCGAGGAGAGGGGGGGGGAAGTCCGGTTCCATGCCCCCCCCCCCCCCTTCCAAGTGACCACAGAACGCGCTCTTTCAAAGATAGCGAAGAATTCGCCGACCCTGTTGGCGTGTGTGGGGTGTCTGTCCGGTCCCGTCGACGGGGAGCCTTCTTTCGTCCCCTCCTTCCCATCCTCCTCTCCCGTCGGGAGAGAAAGAGAGAGAGAGAGAGAGAGAGAGAGAGAGAAAGAGACAAAGAGAGAGAGAGAGAGAGGGAGAGAGAGAAAGATAGCACCCTTCCTCGTTCGGGGAACGGGTTCGCAGCTCGAGGGAATTCCACCCACGTCCTCCTTACGTCACAAGGAAACCCCTTCCCTTTGTCCCTTCCCCGGCGGGGGGTGGGTCCCAGGGAAAGGGGGGGCTTTGGATTCGCATCGCCTCTGGGGGTCCTCCTCTCCCACGCCGGTCCTTCTCTGGCGCGCCGGTCCTCCTCGGGCCCCCCTCCCTGGGTGGGGAGGGGTCCCAGGGGGGGGAGAGGAGTCAGATACGCATCCGTCCCTGGGGGTCCTCCTCCCCCTCCCCTCCCCTCTCCCACGCCGGTCCTCCTCCGGTCTTCCTCCCCAGGGGGCTCTTTCTCCTTCTCCTCCTCCTCCTCCTCTTCCATATCTCCGCCTCCTCCTCCTCGCCCTCCTCCTCCTCCTCCTCCTCCTCTTCTTTTTCTTCTTCTTCTTCTTCTTCTTCTTCTTCTTCTTCTTCCTCCTCCTCCTCCTCCTCCTCCTCCCTCCTCCTCCTCCTCCTCCTCTCTCCTCCTCCTCTCCTCCTCCTCCTCCTCCTCCTCCTCCTCCTCCTCCTCCTCCTCCTCCTCCTCCTCCTCCTCCTCCTCCTCCTCCTCCTCCTCCTCCTCCTCCCTCCTCCTCCTCTCCTCCTCCTCCTCCTCCTCTCCTCCTCCTCCTCCTCCTCCTCCTCCTCCTCCTCCCCCTCCTGGTCGTCGTCGACGCCTTTCAAGGTCGGCGGCACCGGCCGTCAGGCCTTCACAATAATATGGGAACGATTTGTTTGACTCTTTGACTATTTTTGGTGATGTTTTTTTTTTTTTTTTTTTTTTTTTTTTTTTTTGTCATTTTTTGCTTTTCGTCCAACATGCGCCTGTATGAGGACATGCCCGACCTAAAGACAGTCCTTTGCTGCTCCAGCGGCCGGAAACGGGACTCCACCAGCGGCCAGAAGCGTGGACAACGCAGGTGTTTTGCGAGCTGCCGTGATGCCAGAAGCTTGCCCGCCTCCCTCCGCAAAATCGGCCCCTCGGACTTCCCCCGGGGTGCGCTCTGGCCAGAGCTGCGAAGTGGGACCAGCGTCGTGGCTGCGTGGGCGGGCCCGGGGAGAGGCCAGGAAAGGCCCGCAAGCGTGCAGAGCACCTCGGCCCGATCCTCGATCCGACGGCGGCGAAGACGGCGGCGGCGACGACGACGACGGCGACGGCGACGGCGGCGGCAGCGGTGACAACGACGACGGACGACGACCACGCCGACGGCGGCGGACGACGGAACCCTCGGCCCCCGATCCGACGACGGAGACGGGGACGACAGCGACGAGGAGAGGAGGGCGACGGGAGCAGGGCCCCAGACGAGGAGAAGAGGGAGGAGATGAGAAGGACGATGAGAGGAAGAGGAGGAGCAGGAGCAGGGGGATGGAGAAGAGGACAGGCACCGACGACGACGACGACGACGACGGCGAGGGCGGCGATAACAGCAGTGATGACGCAGCTGGCCTCCACGGGCTCATCAATCCCCGCAGCTCCGCCAGGCCGCGCAGGCTGCTCCTTCCCGGGAAGCGGCAGAACGTCGTCGTCGGTGGTCTTCTCCCTTCTCCTCCTCCTCCTCCTTCTCCTCCTCCCCACCCTCCTTCCCTTCATGGTCCTCCTCCTCCTCCTCCTCCTCCTCCTCCTCTCCCTCCTCCTCCTCCTCCTCCTCCTCCTCCTCCTCCTTCTCCTCCTCCTCCGGCGCCGCGACGCATCAAGGCCTGGGGACGCTCGGCGTTTTCTTCGAGCAGCGCACATACTGTCCGTGCATGTTCTATGGCTCCGTCGTCCCTTCGGCCACGCGTGCTGCCACGGCCGCCACCGAGCCCAGACCTCAGACGACCCGACCCCCCTCGGGGGCCCGAGAGGGGCGCACGACCTCCCGCGCAGCAGCTCCTGGGCCGCCCCACGAGGCCTGCCGCCACCAAGCCCGCCGCGGAACGAGGAGTCGCTGCCGCCGCCGCCGCCGTCGTCGCCGCCGTCGTCGTCGTCGTCGTCGTCGTCGTCGTCGTCGTCGTCGTCGCTGCATCAGCCGTGTCGTCGGTCGTCAGTCGTCGGTCGTGGGTCGTCGTCGTCGTCGTCGTCGTCGTCGTCGCTGCATCAGCCGTGTCGTCGGTCGTCGGTCGTCGGTCGTCGGTCGTCGGTCGTGGGTCGTCGTCGTCGTCGTCGTCGTCGTCGTCGCTGCATCAGCCGTGCGCGGGCTCCACCGCTGGCCCAGCTGCCGGCACCTCTGCGTGCGCGCCGCCGGGCGCCGCCTCGCGGGCGCGCGGCTCCCGTGCCGGCCGCTCGCCGCGCTCGTCGCCGGCGCTCTCCGGCAGCGCCCCGCCGCCGCCGGCGGCGGGCTCCGCACCGCCGCGGTCGGCGGCCCCACGGGCCGGAGGCTGCGGCTCGAAGCGCAGGGCCACCCAGTGCCCGAGCGCGTCGGGGGTGACCTGGCCTCAGCTGGGGGCTCGGCCGTGCGGCTCGCTTTGGATCCGACCGGGCACGGAGGAGAGCGGGGTTCGGCTCGGCGGCGGCAATCTCGGCGCCAAGCTCGGCGGCGGCAGGCTCGGCGGCGGCGGCCGCGCGAGACGGCGGCGGCAGACTCGGCGGCGGCGGCGGGCTCGGCGGCCCAGTGCCCGAGCACGTCTGGAGTGACCTGGCCTTAGAGGCTCCGCCGTGCGACTCGCTTTGGATCGGACTGGGCACGGAGAGAACGGGGATGCAGACCGACAGGGTTTGCTGTCTGTGTCGCCGCGGGCGTTGCCCGTTTGAGACGGAACGTCGCCTGCCCATCAGCGGCCGCCCTCGGTCTTGGACAGCATGCGCTGCTGGGCATCGTACCATCGTGCCCGTTTCTTCCGTACCCATGCCAGGCATGCCAACCGGCTCCGGACACTCCGGCGTCGTGGTCTTCTCCACCGGGCCGCCCCTTGAGCTCCCGACCGCCTCCCTGGGGCTGGGCCGTCATGCCTGGTCGTCCTTTGATAGCCCCGCAGGGCCCAGGAGGAGGAGGAGGAGGAGGAGGAAGAGGAGGAGGATGAGGAGGAGGAGGGGGAGGAGGAGGAGGAGGAGGAGGAGGAGGAGGAGGAGGAGGAGGAGGAGGAGGAGGAGGAGGAGCAGGGGGAGGAGGAGGAGGAGGAGGAGGAGGAGGAGGAGGAGGAGGAGGGAGGAGGAGGAGGAGGAGGAGGAGGAGGAGGAGGAGGAGCACGAGCAGGAGGAGGAGGAGCAGGAGCAGGAGGAGGAGGAGGAGGAGGAGGGAGGAAGGGGATGATAACGATGATGAGGATTGGGATGAGGAGGAGGATGAGGAGGAGTAGGAGGAGTAGACAGGAGGAGGAGGAGAAGGAGGAGGAGGAGGAGGAGGAGGAACCAGTGGCGATGCCAGGACCAGCCAGAAAACGGTGAACAAACACCTCAGGATCCGCGGGGGGCCGCTTGCCGGGGCGCCCGCCCGCCGGGGGGACGGCCGGGGGTTCGGCGAATTGTCAGGATCGGAGGCGACGATCGGGGCGAATAGCCCAGTGGCGGACATCACACCTCGCCGAAGACATGGACCGTCTGCGCCGATGGATGCATGCATTGCTCCCCCCAGCTGGGCTGAGTGGGGAGCCGAACTCTATACACCGACGCTTTTTCCGGCCCTGTACTGACATGTGCACACGAAATCGGATCCTGATATATACGGGACCCTGGTGTGTACATTTTCCGTTGTTTCCCCGGGAAGCGGATCAGCAAAGAATGCACCACACCACCCCGACGTCGTCCCCGTCCCTGAAAAGGTCCTGGGATTGAGAAACAGCCCGCCTCTAGTAATGTATCTGTTCCAGTTGCCGACTAACTCCGCCCCTGTCTCGGGGGTTTGCATAGCGGGGTTGAGTGTGACCTGGTCTAGTGATGCGCAACGGGGGATGCCCCCCCTCAGTCCACTAAACTGAGCTGCCGCCACCCGAAAAACACCAGCTACGGCAGACCTGGTTCAGTGATTCCAATCCTTACTTTGGACCTCGGGGCCGAACCACTAACTGGCTCCTCGTAACCAGGGTCCTGGCTACACCCCGACTGTCGTGGCCCCTACATGGACCCGTGGCGAAGAGGCACAGCCGCCAGACGTCTACAGGGGGATTTTCGTCGAAAAATAAAAAATACCCCGCAATACCCCCCCAAAGGCAACAAAAATACCCAAAAAAAATCCCGGGACTATTTTTGGACTATTTCCTAGGGTATTTTAAATTTTTCGTAGAAAATCCCGCTGTAGGGGGACAGGCCCGACTTAATCGTCGCCCCGACATGAAGGACTCGTGGCGAAGAGGGCAGGCGCCGGACGTCGCCAGCGCCCTCTGCGGGCCGCCGGGCCCGCGGCCCGCGGGCTCGAAGACAAGCAGCCCGCAGGTCTGCGTCTCCCGCGCGTCCCGCGTGGGGCTCTGCCACCACCGCGGCGGCTCGGAGCCGTCGGCGGGGGGGCTCGCCTGGCGTGGGCGAGGGGGAGGAGGAGGGGGGGGAGGAGGTAAGAGGTCAAGCTAGGTGCGCTCGCGTCATATCTGACATCCTACTCCTCCCTCCCATCCCTTACCATGGCGTAGATCCCCTCTCTACTCGCACAGTCGGATGTCGAGCAGGGCAATGATCCCGAAAGGGTACGCGATGCATTGTAGAGCACGGCATGGCATGGCGTAGAAGAGCACCGCAAAGCGTAGTATCAACCTGGCATTGCATTGCATGCCGTGGCATGGCACGGGACATGACGCCAGCGCTGCAGCGGGAGCACGAGTCGAAACGAGCGGAAGCGCGGAAATGAGACCAACGCTGCAGCGGGAGCACGATTCGGAACGAGCGGAAGCACGGAAATGAGGCCAGCGCTGCAGCGGGAGCACGATTCGGAACGAGCGGGGCCCGAAAATGAGGCCCGCGCCTCAGCGAGAGCAGCATTTCGGAAACAAATGCAAGCGAAAACCTAACTCCGGGGAATCCTGTGTGTAAAAAACAGTACGCGGGGCGGGGGGGGGGCATATACTTTCAAACCGTCATCAGGGGAAGAGGGAGAGTAGTATTCATATTGAGTAATTGTAGAGGTAGAGGTGGAGGCAGAGGTAGAGGAGGAGGAGGAGGAGGAGGAGGAGGAGGAGGAGGAGGAGGAGGAGGAATGGGAGGAGGAGGAGGAGGAGGAGGAGGAGGCGGAGGAGGAGGCGGCGGAGGAGGAGCCGTCGCCGCGGTGGCTCGCCTGGCGCGGGCAGCAGTCGGGTCGAGCGAGAGGGGGCCTGGACCTCCGACGCCTCGAGACGCTTCGCGCGGATTCGCTTCGCCGCTCTTGGCCTCGGGGGGGGGGCCGTCGCCGGGCCATGGGCGCACAGCCGGTCCGGGGCCGCCGCCGGGCCCTGGGAACCGCCGGTCCGGGGGGGAGGGGCCGAGCCCTCCGCGGGCCCACGCATGCGACACAGACCGCGACGTCGGGAGGGGCTGCAGAGCGGGGGGGGGTCCAGGAATCCGCCTGCGCAGCGCTGGTCTTTCTGGGGCCCCCCGGTAGCCTCGGGCGCCAACACATCGAGGAAGGGTCTCCCCATGAGCTCCAGACCCCCTCCCTGGGGGACACTTTTTCACCCCGTATCCATATTGTTGACGGCCCTGGGGTCCAGAGCATGAATGACAGAAAACGCCAGGATTGGAAAAACAGGTCGTCCGCTATCTGGGGGCGGAGACCCTCTTTCAGATCCGACGTCGTCAAACGAAAACAGCATCGCGAGGGATCGCGATGGGAGCCCCAAGAAGCCCCACCTGCCTGCAGCCTGCAAGAGCCCTGGGGCCCGAAGCCGGGCGACAACACGCCCAGCAAGAAGAAGACAGCACGCCCCGAAAGAGACGGGCCCTGGACCCGGGGCCTTCCCGAAGGACTGGCCTTTCGACTTGAGCTGCTCCTTGACCGGAGGGCCCCGAGAGGCCGAACGCCGCCAAAGCCTCAGGGCCCGGTCCCCTCGGGGCTGGGCCCGGCTGCTTCGTGGCGCCACGGCGCGGCGACGCCCGCCGTCTGGACCTTCCGAGTGGCACGACGCCCGCCACAGGCACGGACCAACGGGCTCTGGTGCGCGAGAGAGCGGGCGGGGCAGGAGGGGAGGGGCCAGACAGGTGACCATGCAGAGAGGGCGCACGCCTTGAGCAGAGCAGGCAGAAAGGTCGATCTGCCGCGACGTCTTCTCGAGCACGAGTGAGCGCGGCGTGAGAACGGTGCCTGACCTGACCCTTCACGCGCCGCGGAGGGGGCACACGAGCACCGCCCGAACAGATCGAACCTTGAACCTGAAGCTTGAAGGGGGAACAGGGTGGGGAGCCTAAACAACTTTATGGGGTACTAACCAGCCTCGAACTTATCCCTATCCCTGAGATTGACACGCCACAAGGAGATGACAATCGTAGGGATGTACCCTCAGAAGCTGAGGAAATCCCTAAGATCGCCATCGTGACGAGGCGATGCCCAACATAGGGATAAGGGATAGGCTTCGGGCTGGTACGTTACAGGCTGGCCACGGTGCCCTCTTGTATGTGGCTCGGAGGCCGCGAAGGGCACCGTAGGGAAAACGTGCGCGCGGCCCTCGCAGACTACCCCGACGCAGTCCCGACACAGGGCTCGCACAGAGAAACACATGAGATGGACACCTGCCGTACGATGCCCATGAACACATGTTGTCCAACAACTGGCAGCAAAGGTTGCTGGGCAGGCGGAATGTTGTCTCCGTTGGACCACGTCCGCGGCGACACCCGCAACGCGTCGTTCAAAATGGGCAGGGAGTGCTGTCGGTTTGCGTCCCCGTTCTCTGGTCAGATACGAACGTACTCCAACCCTTTGGGACCGGACCTAAGTTGAGAGGCCCAAGACATTAGAGATATGGGGTCCCTACTGCAGATGCACCAGACCCTATCACCCAGAACTACTACACCTAAAATCAATGAGGCCACGCCTCCCTGGTGCTATTAGATGTAGGGGTCCTTTTATTCTCGATGATTCTCTCCGTGCTGATTTCTCTGGGGCGGCCAGGAGGGGGGCGTCCAATGAGGGGGGGTTCAAATGATGGCTGGCGGCATGTGCGCGGCCCAAGGGGGGGCCAGGGACGTAATGAAATAAGAAGAGGCGCCATGAGATCCGGGGGAATATCATGGCCCCCGCCATGATATCCACCCCCCTAATCATCGCCCCCCTCTTTGCCGCCCTCGAGATTTCAATAGTGCCGGTATGCCGTGGCGCGCCGGAAAACCCGGCCAGCGGAAACGGCGGACGACCTCAGCACAGCGGGGTGGCTCGCCTGTCCCGGCGCCAGGCGCTCCGGCACGCGCTCCAGCTCGAGGCCCTGGGCCGACAGCACCGCGGCCAGGCGGAACGCCGCGTCCTCGTCCTCCTGGAGGGGGAAGGAGGAGGAGGAGGAGGAGGAGGAGGAGGAGGAGGAGGAGGAGGAGGAGGAGGAGGAGGAGGAGGAGGACTAGGACTAGGGCGGTGGACGCCTCCGTGTAGGCACGTCCAATGAAGGAGGAGGGGGAGGAGGAGGAAGCGGAGAAGTCAGGAATACCCCAACTTCAGCGAACGTAAGTGCAGTGCTTGGCGACACCACTCGAACTCGCAAGACAGGAACTGCGCAGCCAACCTTTGGCCTTCGGGAGCTTCGGCTTCCTAGCTGGTCCTTCGAGAACCGTGGCCGCAGCTCTCGCGGGCTCGCCGCCACTGGGAGCTCGCGCCTGCGCGGCGGGCGCGAGAGGAACTCGCCCCTGCAGGCCGCGGTCGCGGGCGCCGAGGACATCTCCGGGAGGCCCCGAAGAGAGCACCAGGGCCCAGAGGGCGCTTGGGCCGGGCGCCCCCGTCATCGTCGCAGACCCGGGGGCGCTCCGCGTCAAGCGCCAAGGCGGCGCCCATGGCCGCGACGACTCGAGCGGCTCGAGCGAGGCAGGAGCAGCGCGCGCCGGCCTGTCGCGGGTGCGCCGGGCCGCCGCACCTCGCGCGCGCGGGAGTCGCGGACCTCCGCCTCTGCCGGCCGGGGCTCTCTGAGCGACAGGGTGCCCGAAGCTCAGCAGAGGGTTACGTTGCTCCCATCGTGCCTGAGGACCACATCCCAGAAATCATCTCGAGCACCTGGACAAGTGTTGAAGGAGTGTCGAACCGGTGTCGGACGAGTGTCTCCCAGGGCCCGAGGCGTGACAACCCTCGCGTTTCGGTACTTTTTTGGTGCTCGAGATTCTTTTTGGTGATCAAGGAAAAGCAGGTTGGAACATCGTAAGTCCAGACCACTTCCCCCAGACCACTTCCCTGGGGCGGGTTTTTCGTCCTGAGTCGTTGCTTGACGCACCCGAGGCCCGGCGAGGGCCCCTGGAGGCCGAAAGGGGGAACATCCTAAGCAGAGGGGCCTCTGGTTGGAACATCATAAGCAGAAGGGGCCCCTGGGAGGCCTGGCGTGGGCCCCCCCCTGGTTGGAACATCATGGGCAGAAGGGGGTCCCTGGGAGGCCTGGCGAGGGGCCCCCGGTTGGAACATCATGGGCAGAGGGGGGCGGCCCAGGGGCGCGAAGCCCGTGGAGGTCGACGGGAAGGGCCTCGGGCCTCCGCCCGACCACGCCCGGCACGAAGGGTGCGCGCCTCGACGTGCCACCTGCGGGCTGGAAGACGAGACTTCTGTTGCTCCCAGCGTACTCAAGGGCCACATCCCAGAAATAATTTGGTCCCAAGATAGCCCAAGAGGGCCCCAAGACGGCCCAGCAGGCGTCCAAGACGGCCCAAGAGGGCCCCGAAGACGGCCCCAAGAGCGCTCCAGGAGCGCCCCAAGTGGCCTCCAAGAGAGCTCCATATGGTCCCAGACGGTCCAAGAGCGATCAAAGACACCGAAGATGGCCTCCAGACGGCCCAAGATGCCCCCAAGAGGCATCTTAGATGCGTCCCAAGAGGGCCTTTAGACGCAAAATCCCACCAGCCCTTTGGGCGTGAGTGGTTTAGCGAGCTCTCTCTGTTCTCAACCCCCCAACCCCCCTTCTTCCCCTTCGGGGAGGGGTTTACCCCTCCCCCTGCCCCCTCCCCCTGGGCCTGGAGAGGGAGTCCCGCGGGTGGTCAGGGGGGTCTTTTTCGACGCCTGGGAGGGCCAAAAAACGACTACCCTCACGAGGATTCTGGCCCCGACGGGGGGACCCTCTTGTAGCCCCCTCCTCTTCTGTGAAGCCAAAATCATTGCTTTTACGAGGGTTTTGGCCCCATTTTTGCGCCTTCCCAAGAGGCCCCAAGAGGCCGCGCCTCCCAAGATGGCCCCAAGAGGCCCCCAAGAGGCCCCCAAGAGGCCCCCAGAGGCCCCAAGAGGCCCCCAAGAGGCCCCCAAGAGGCCCCCAAGAGGCCCCCAAGAGGCCCCAAGAGGCTCCAAGAGGCCGCCAAGAGGCCCCACGAGGAGCCCGAACGACTCACACCAGGACGAGGGGCCCGAACGACTCATACCACGAAGAACCCGAACGACTCACGCCAGAAGGAGGACCCCGAACGACTCCTACCAGGACGAGGCGCGCGACCCATTCACACCACGAGGAGCCCGAGCGACTCACACCACGACGCGCGCCTCGAACGACTCACACCACGAGGAGCCCGAACGAGTCACACCAGGAGGAGGGGCAGCGCCCAGACAAGCCCCCCAAGAGGGCCCCCAGAGGTCCACCATATGGCCCCAAGAGGTCCCCAGATGGGCCACAAGAGATCCCCAGGAGGCACCACGACGCCTCCAGGAGGTCCCACAGATACCCCCAAGAGGTCCCCAAGATGCGCCAAGAGGCGCCGAAGACGCCCCAAGAGGCCTCCGAGCAGCTTCCAAAAGACATCTACTACTACCCTTTCCCCTACGATTACTACTACTTGTACTTCTACTACTACTCATACTCGTTGCACTACATACTGGAAATACCACTACTACTACTACTACTACTACTACTACTACTACTACTACTACTACTACTACTACTACTACCACTACTACTACTACTACTACTACTACTACTACTACTACTACTACTACTACTACTACTACTACTACTAGTACTAATACTACTACTACTACTACTACTACTACTACTACTACTACTACTACTACTACTACTACTACTACTACTACTACTACTACTACTACGACTACTACTACTACTACGACTACTACTACACTACTATTACTACTACTACTACTACTACTACTACTACTACTACTACTACTACTACTACTACTACTACTACTACTACTACTACTACTACTACTACTACTACCACTACTACTACTACTACTACTACTACTACTACTACTACTACTACTACTACTACTACTACTACTACTACTACTACTACTACTTCTACTACTACTACTACTACTACTACTACTACTACTACTACTACTACTACTACTACTACTACTACTACTACTACTACTACTACTACTACTACTACTACTACTACTACTACTACTACTACTACTACTACTACTACTACTACTACTCTACTACTACTACTACTACTACTACTACTACTACTACTACTACGACTACGACTACGACTACGACTACGACTACGACTACGACTACGACTACGACTACTACTACTACTACTACTACTACTACTACTACTACTACTGCTACTACCACTACCAGTACTACAACTGATCCTACTGGTACTACTTCTACTACTACGACTAGGAGCCGAAGAGGAGGAAGAGGAGGAGGGAGAGAAGGCGATGGGAGGCAAGACAGAAGGCGGTCGTTCACCAGTCTTACACGTAACCGACTCTGTCGACTCACACGACGGCGACGTCCTGGACCAGAATGCATGTGGTGTGCGTCGTTGGGGCCCCTCGCCCTGGTGTGAGTCGTTCGGGCTCTTCCTTGTGTGAGTCGTTCGGGCCCCTCGCCGAACGACTCACACATCGAGGAGGGGCCCGAACGACTCTGTCCAGGAGGGGGGACCCGAACTACTCACACCAGGAGGAGGGGCCCGAACGACTCACACCACGAAGAGCCCGAACGACTCACACCACAAGGAGGAGCCCGAACGACTCATACCAGGACGAGGCGCCCGACCCATTCACACCACGAGGAGCCCGAACGACTCACACCACGACGCGGGCCTCGAACGACTCACACCAGGACGAGGCGCCCGACCCAGTCACACCACGAGGAGCCCGAACGACTCACACCACGTCGCGGGCCTCGAACGACTCACACCACGAGGAGCCCGAACGAGTCACACCAGGAGGAGGGGCAGCGCTCATACAAGCCTCCCAAGAAGGCCCCCAGAGGTCCACCATATGGCCCCAAGAGGTCCCCAGATGGCCCACAAGAAGTCCCCAGGAGGCACCACGACGCCTCCATGAGGCCCCAAAGATACCCCCAAGAGGTCCCCAAGAGGCCCCAAAGAGGCCCCAAGACGCCCCCAAGCAGCCCCCAAGGGGCCCCACGAGGAGCCCGAACGACTCACATCAGGACGAGGGGCCCAAACGACTCACGCCACGAAGAGGCCGAACGACTCACACCACAAGAAGGGGCCCGAACGACTCACACCAAGACGATGCGCCCGAACGACTCACACCACGAGAAACCCGAAGGACTCACACCACGACGCGGGCCCCGAACGACTCACACCACGAGGAGCCCAAACGAGTCACACCAGGAGGGGGAGCCTGAACGACTCACACCAGGACGACGGGCCCGAACAACTCACACCACGAGCGCCCGAACGACTCACACCAGGACGAAGAGCCCGAACGACTCACACAACGAAGAGCCCGAACGACTCACACCAGGAAAACGGACCGAACGACTCAGACCAGGACGAGAAACCCCAAACGACTCAAACCACGAGGAGCGCTTTCTCTCCCTCCTCCTTCGCCTCGTCCTTCTCCCGCTCCCCCCACAAAGAGGAACAGGGGAGATATGCGGGGCCAAGCGGGCACACGCCTGAAAAACACCACTGTCGGCACGCTTCGCAAGAGTTGCTGTTGTGAGATGGGCTGGTGGGGATACGCGAAGCGTAAAGAATTTGGCCCGTTCCCTTCGTAAAACGTACATTTTTCACACATTCGCCTTTGGGGCTTTCCGACGCTCCCAGACGGCCCAAGAGGCCCCAAAGACCGCCCCAAGACGGTCGAAGAAGCCTCCAAGAGGGCCCCAAGACAGCCCAAGAGGGCGCCAAGACGGCTCAAGAGGCGCCGAAGACGGCCCAAGAGAGCCCCGAAGACGGCCCCAAGAGCGCTCCAGGAGCGCTCCAAGTGGCTTCCAAGAGAGCTCAACATGGTCCCACACGGTCCAAGAGCGATCGAAGACACCCGAGATGGCCTCCAGATGGCCCAAGACGCCCCCAAGAGGCCTCCCAGATGCGTCCCAAGAGGGTCCCCAGACGCAACAATCCCACCAGCCCTCTGGGCGTAGGTGGTCTAGAGCAGATCCTCTTCCACCCCTCCCTCTTCCCCCTTGGGGAGGGGTTTACCCCTCCCCCTACCCCCTCCCCTGGACCTGGACGGGGGGGGCCGCGGGTAGTTAGAGCGTCCCAGATGGCCCAAGACGGCTCCAAGAGCGCCTCAGAGAACCCAAGATGAGCTCCAAGATGGCTCAAGATAGCGCAAGATCGCTCGAGATGGCTCCTAAGATGGTTCCAAGAAGCCCAAAGACGGCCCCAAGATAACTCCAAGTGGCCAAACAGCTCCCCAAGGAGGCCCCGAAGAGGCCAAAATCGTCCCAAAACCTAAGGAAAATCAATGATTTTTGCTTTCTCGCCTTTTCGCTTCCGATGGCCATCCGAGGCCTGGAGATGGTTCCAAGATGGCCCAAGAGGGCCCCAAGAGAGCCCCAAAAGAGCCCCAAGACGGCCCCAAGAGCGCCCAAGAGCACTCCAAGAGCGTTCCAAGAGGGGTCCAAGAGGCGATTTTAGGGGCTTCCGAGGGGGGGCGCTAATTGAACCCCCCCTCTTGTTTGATCGATCTCCTCCAAGATGGCCCCAAGAAGCGCCCAGGAAGCCCCAAGAGGTCCCAAGATGGCCCCAAAATGGCCCCAAGAGGCCCCCAAGAGGCCCCCCGGAGGCCCCCAAGAGACCCCCAAGAGGCCCCAAGAGCCCCCCCAGATGCACCCAAGATGCTCCAAGAGGCCTCGGCGAGAATGCCTAATCATTGATTCTACACAGGTTTTAGCCACATGGAGGCCTCTTGGGGGGGGGCACGGATTAAGATGACTCCAAGAGCGTCTGGGAGAGCCCAAAATGACCTCCAAGATGGCTCAAGATATCCCAAGATGTCTCATAATGGCTTCCTCTGTGTGCTGCCCACTTCTCTGATCGAGGCAATTCCTCTGGGCATCGTTTCTGGATGGGCTGGTGGGGATTCGCGAAGCGACAACAATTTGCTCATTTCCTTCGTAAAACGTTTATTTTTCACAACTGCGCCTCGCGGGCTTTCCGACGCTCCAAGACGGCCAAAGAGGCCCCGAAGACCGCCCCGAGACAGCCCAAGAGGCCCCCAAGACGGCCCCACGACGGCCCAAGATAGCCCCAAGACGGCCCAAGAGGTCCCCAAGACGGCCCAAGAAGGCTCCAAGACGGCACCAAGAGGGGCCCAAGAGGGCAACCAAAAATTCAAAAATCTAGCTTTCCGCCCCCACGAGCCCCAATTGCGTGCGCAGCGACTTTGGAGGAAGGCTCGAGCTTGTCAGGGCCCGCGCCTTCCGCCTGGCACAAGCACGCGGAGGGCCGCATCTGCCGTCGATCTTCCAGAACCGAAGGCGAAGGAGGGTCGCTGGGGTCGGCTGGCCCACTCTCAGACGTGACCATCTCTGACCTCCGCCCAGACCCGATGTGGTGTGGAGGAAGGCGATGGGCCAATGGCCCCCGAACAGTGTTTTCTAGCATACTCTGCATGATGTGGTATGTGCGATGCAGCCTATGCAGTGCAATGTATGCAGTGCCAAGCAACGCGGGGAATCTCCCAAATGCAACTGGTGCGGTGCAATCTTACGTCGCACCGTGTTGGTTGCACCGTTCTAGGCTACGCTGGGCTATGCCCTTGTCTGCTGTGCTGTGATACGGTGTGCTAAGCTAGCCAGTGCTATGCTAGCCAGTGATATGCCAAGCTGAGATGTGCGATGCTATGATTCGGGTCGGGCGAAAGGGGGGGATAGCAAAGGGGGGGTTTGAGAATCAGCTCACGTAGCTGATTTTCCCGGCGCCTCCCGGCGCCGGAGGCGGCTATGTATCGAGAAATGGCCCCCTCGGTGAGGCCGAAACCAGCTGCATGCAGCAAATTTCGTAACCCCCCCTTTCCCAATCCCCCCCTTTCGCCCGGCCCGAATGATGTGGTATGCTGTGCAGTTCATTGCTGTTCTGTGCGAGTGGGCCAGCGCGAGTGGACGAGTGTAAAGTGGCGGCGACGGACGGCGGCGACGAGCCACGACGAGCTGGCCCGTCAGCCGCCGGGGCCCAGCGCAAGCGGCGGCGACGGGCGGCGACGAGCCGGCCAGATCGGCGCTGGGGCCCAGCTGCCCTCGGACCAAGCATGACAGTCCCTGCGTGCAAGCACTGATTTCGGGGATGGACAGGCCCCCCTTTAGTAAACCGTGATTTAGTGAAAACGACCCGAGGCCCAAACCTGGCGGGCGCAAGCCTGGAAAATAACGGCCACGGCGCCCTCTCGAGAACCGAAAACGGACAATTCACTAATCGACGTGTCACTGTTGGGGGTTCCGTCCACCCCCGATGATTGGGGAATCCAGAGCCTCCGGCCGCAGCTGCGGCGGCACGCTGGCCTCGCGCCGAACAGGAAAGGCCCCATCACCGACAGAGCGGCGCTGGGCGCGAGGGCCCAGCGCCGCTGACGGAAACGATCGGCGCCCACGGCCGCGCGCGCGCAGGGAGCTGGAGGGCGGCCCGAGCGCACGGAAGCGACCCGGGCGCCGAAGCGGGGGGGGCCTCCCGATGGGGCCCACCCAGGAGGCCCCCCTCCAGGCCGCCCTTGGCGCAGCCGCCCGGCTCCTCGGAGCCGCTCGGAGCCGTGCCGGACGGCCCCCCCCTACGTCTCGCCGCGCGCTCCGCGCCGCTGTCTTGGATCGCCGAGGCACGGGCCCCCGGGAGTCTGACTACCTACCAGACAGACCACCCCAACCGTACCCGAAGGCCCGGATTTCGGGTTGGGGGGGGTATGGGTTCCGTGAGTGTTTTTTCGATGTTCCCCGACCCCCCCCCCACTGGAAGTGGATGGCAAATCGAGGCCTTCGGGTTGGGTTGGGGTGGTTTGGTAGGTGGTGAGTCGGGGGGAGTCCGCGCCGCAGCCGGGCCGCGGAGCGCCAGGGCCAGGCCGAGGCGAGGCGCCTCTCCTCCTGCTCGGGCAGCTGGCCGAGGCAGGCGCCCATACGGAGAGGGCGCGCGCGCCTGGCGGGTGGCGCGCGCGCGACGCCGCGCGGGACGCCGCGCGGCACGGCGCGCCGGAGCTCCCCACCCCGTTTTTTTGAGCGCCCACGGAAGCACGGGAGCGTTTTCGCGCGTGCGCGCGAGGCGTGGTGGCGTCGCGCCGCGCAGTCATCAGGAGGGGGAAAACACACAGGCACGATTCATCGTCGACTCCCAGAACATGTGGGAAAACATGAAAAGTGGGGGGGGAAGACAAAAACCCAGAACATATGGGAAAATATGGGAGATATTTTTATTTGTGTGTATTTATTTGTGTGTCCCAGTTCCCCTTCAAATCACGACGTCCGTGACTGACCTGCTCTGGCGCTTCGTGCGGCAGCGGGCCGTGCCTGGCAGCGGCGCCCCCCGCCGTCGAGTGCCAATGGAGTTCTGCCAGCTCTGCGCGGCCGGGGCACCGCGCCTCGCCGTTCACTGCAGCGGTGGTGCAGGCTCGGCCTCGACCCCTGCGCTCGGCCGCCGGCGTGGGCAGTCGATCGAGTCCACGGCGCTGATCGCCAGCCGCGCCATGTTCACCCCGAGCGTCGCCCCGCGTCAAAAAGTAGTCCAAGCAAACTCTTTCTGGCCACGCTCAAGGGCTTCTACTTCCTCGTTGCCTGTCGCCCGAATCATTTCCCACAGCTTCGGCCACGGGCAAGCGCGGGAAGGCCGCGGACGCTGGGACTTTGCGGGCCTGTTGGGCTCGAGGACGCCGCCCTGCCGCATTCTGACTGAGGAAATGGCTCCCGGGGGGATGGCCGCCGGCGATCTCGGGGTCGGACATCGCTAGAAGACGAAACAAACATAAGCATCAACTTTTGGCGCTCCGCGCGGATTTCTTGGATCCGCGCTGGGCCCCCCTGGCGGCGCCTTCGGCGCCGCCCCTGGCGCGCTCCGCGCGCCAGGGAGGGGGTCCAGTGCAGGTCCAAGCAATCCGCGCGGAGCGCCAAAAGTTTATGTTGATGGCGTTGTTTCTACTTCTAATCGCCGCTGCCCGGCCATCGGACGCAGCGAACTGCTACATCGTCGCGAGGTCTGTGGACTTGCGGTCCCGATGAGCGCCTCCTTCGGCGAAGGCGACGTTTCCTCGAAGCCTTTCGAATTTCGAGGGGTGGGCATGGGCAATAGCCAGAGGGGGCATATGCCAGTCTGCAACTTCAGCGAATGGGGCCCCGCAGTAGGTCAGATATTGGCCGAACCTCTTGATGCGATGGGCGTTGCGGACCCCGAGCTCTTGGCCCTGCTTGAGGTCGAGCGGGGCTGCAAGAAGCCCTTGCCGAAGCCTGGCGTGGAAATAGATTGCGACGCCGTGCCCAAGAACAAGGAGACTGTCGTCAAGGCAGATGTCGAGGAAGGTGGCTTCGAGGTGAGGCCGAACAAAGATGCCGCGGCCTGCCGCGAACTTGACGCCGCAGCCAGGGATCGCACCTGTCAAACATTGTCGCCATCCCCGCTTCGGGCTCCATTCGCCTGCCTGAAGCCGAGCGTTCCCGGCCAGGTGATGCACCGGCGATGCCGATGTGAGCATTGCAGCCCAGGAGGTCCGGTATCTGAGGCCATCCCAGTCCATTGAAACTGGCATGGCAAGCCGGACAGAGCTGCGCTTGCGACGCTTGGGAGCTCGTCGCCAAGGCCGAGTCGACGGTAGGGTGGGTCTTCTTTTATCGCCCCTTGCCACCGGCTGGAAAAGCCACGCTGCCATTCGGGCCTGCGCCACGCGCTGTGCCCCAGTCGGGTGCGCCAATCGAGGGGCGCCCTGGGCGCAAGCGGCCTGCCTGGCGACTGAACCTGGTCTGCGAGCAAGCCCCGGATTCAGGGAAGAAGCCGCAGCCCTGGAAGAACTGGATGCAGCAGAAGTGCGCGCCAGCAACACACTCATCGGAATGTCACCGATCGATCTTATATCCCCCCAGCGAGCCAAGGAAACCAAACATCAAAATTGCGACCACGGTCAACCGCCGTCGCAAGCGCCTGGTGTGCGGGGAGCCGACTGAGGGTCGATGCCACCGTACTCCCCCTCCATGGTTGCAGGGTTAGCTCCTGCACCTGATCCTCCTCCTCCTACGCGCACGAGGTCGCGCTCCGGCCCCCAGCTGCGCCAGAGGGAGAAAAGAGGGTGGGAGGGCGGGACAAGCGATCCCTCCTGTGGCCCCGAGCGGCTGCGGAGAAGAGAGAGGGAGCAGAGAAGGCACGGAGAAGGATGCGCGCAGGCACGGAGGGAGGAGGGCAGAAAGACGAACTGCGCTGCGCATCTGTGACGCCGCGCCTGTCGGCAGGCGCGGCCCGGCCGGACGAGGAGCAGGCGGAGCACCGGGAGCAGCAGGCGCGCCGGCGGGGCCCGCGCCTGGCGCCGGGCCGCACGGGGGCAGCTCGCAGTCGGGCGGAGCAGGTCGCACGAGAGGTGCCGGCGGCGCTCGGGCACTGGCCGCCTGCTGTGGTGCGGGCGGAGCGCCAGGCACGCGCGTGCCGTGGCCGGTCCGTGGCCTCAGCCGCGGTGATGCGGAGCAGGTGCCGGTGGCGGCAGCGGTGGGGCCCCCGCGACTGCGGCGCGAGCCGCAGGCGCCTCCGGCCTGAGGGCGCGTGGAGCTCCCCGCCGGCGGTGGTCAGCTCGGCGGAGCTCGCGTCGAAGTGGTCCCCGGGACAGCGCACGGCTCGGGTGAGGGACTCCACCTGTCGAGCCTAGGAACTGTGCCTGCCCAGAGCGCCGCGCAACGTGCTATCAGGAGTGCGGCGAGCGCGTCCAGGAGGTTCAGCAGCACTGAGGGGGCCCGTGGCGCTGATGGCCAGGTCGTGGCCGTCGGTGATGCCGCACTTGCGTGAAGCTGCCAGGGCATTCCTGGCCTTACGACCTCGTCGGGCTCCCGAGGGGCGTCATCCTTCCTAGGAGACCTGCGGGTCGAGGCTGCGCGATCGCGGGAGCATCGATCAGGGGGCCACTTCGGATCGGGCTGTCCGTTCTGCTCTCGTCCACAGGAGGGGGAGGCAGAAGATGAGGAGGAGGAAGGGGGTACTGATGCTGATGATGATGCTGATGATGCTGCTGCGGATGATGATTATACTGATGATGGCGATGATGATGCTGCTGCTGATGATGGTGCTACTGATGATGATGATTATTATTATTATGATGATGCTGCTGGTGATGATGAGGATGATGATGATGATGTTGCTGACGATGCTGATGATGATGATGATGATGGTGATGATCATGAGCGTGCTGATGATGATGAGGAGGAGGCCAAGGAACAAGGGAGGAGGAGGAGGAGGAGGAGGAGGAGGAGGAGGAGGAGGAGGAGGAGGAGGAGGAGGAGGAGGAGGGGGGGGAGAATTTTTTCCACCGCAGGCGTTCACGCCAAATCCATGTGTCAGGTCCGTACTTAAAATCTCAATGCAAAGGGGCCGTGCAGCCGACGTGCAAGGAAAGGGGGGAGAGGCAGCAGCAGAGGCAGGCAAAGAGAAGCGGCGGCGGGTACTCTGCTCCGAGTGTACATGGTCCCTGGCGGGCGCGCCCCCCCAAGCACACAGAACGAAAGGGGATCAACGCTCGAGCATCCGTCCCATGCCACACTCGCTCCACGGCTGACCGAGGGCCCACCCAACACCGCAGCAAGCAAGAGCAGACAAAAGGGGCGCGCCCCCAAAACGAGAACCCAACACAGAGAGGGAGGGAATACCGGGTGGCAGGCGGCCACTGTGCCTCGAACATCGTCGGGAACCTGAGGGCGAGCGGGGAACGCTCCCTCGCTTCCTCGCGCGGGGCGGCAGCCGGGGCGCCTCGAACTTCGTCGGGAACCTGAGGGCGGCGGCGGGGCGCAGAAGAGGAGAACGACCTCCTCCGCGCCAGACGCAACGGGTGTCTGGAGGCGCCACGGCTTGGCGTCGCGGGAAGGCCACCCTACCCTGCCGATGAGCGAACGACCCACGGCCAAGCGAAACGGACCGCCCGCCCGTCGGGGAACCAGAAGTCCACGAACTCCAGGAGAGAAGCACGGGCAAGGCGGCAGAGAGAGGCGGGGGGGCGGCGCGGCAAGAGAGGCGCACTCTCCCGCGCACCGTCCAGTCTTCGCCTGCGAGCCGAGAGGTCACAGAGAGCACTGACAGGCTCTCGCAACCCAGGCTACTACACGGGGCCCTGAATTAACCAGAAGAATCAGTGCAGAAACGGCACAACAGAAAGTAGACCTCGGAAAACCAGCCAGCCAACCCGAGAGACCCACAAGGGTCCCATCACACTCTGGCAGCATCATGCATGGACCTAAATCAGGAGGGGCCACATGGGAAATGGGGGACAAAAAGAAGAGGGACACGGCAACTCAGGAGAGGGGGGGCGCGGCAGGAGGAGCAGGAGAGGCAGGGGGGGGGCGGCAGCAGCAGCAGGCGCCCTCGGGGCACGAAGGGCCTCGTTTAGCCTGGGGTGCCGACGGGGCAACTGCCGAAGCCTGGCTTTAATCGGGAAGTCCCCGGGCCGGACCGAACCAGTCCTGCGAGCATTGTGCGCTGCCAAAAAACAATCTATTAAGGCACGCCCCACTAGGTCTCGTGACCGTCCCCACTGTGGCCCCAGACAACAGAGCGTGAGGAGCCAGTCCTCACCCGTGAGAGCCTCGGCCCAGGTCCTCAGAAGTCCACCACGGGGGAATATCAGTCAGCCCAGCCTTCAACTTGGGGCACACGCGGTAACGCCTCAGATCGTCATTGGCCACATCCAGAGGACACCCAAATGCACAGCCCACCACCATGGTATGCAGACGACTAGAAGTACATACTCCTCGGCAGAGCACTCTAAGGGCCCCCGTAACGAGGTGCATCGTGCTGTCCTTCTCCACTTTACGCATCCTCTGGGCAAACACCTGGAAGTCAGCAACAGTAAAACGGTCGGGGCCCACCCACTTGGACACCCTCTGCACCATGGTGCGGAGGGGAACAGTGGGGTCGCGGAGTCCTCGGAGCTTGCGCATAGCTTTCTTCTGAAGGGATTTCTTGGGGATGGGTTCCAGGGTCGGGGTCGAGAAATTGCCTACTTCATTCACCGTCGTCCTGATCCAGGAAGACTTCCACCGGGGCCAGCTCAGTCGAGCAGGAATGAAGTTATCGTCATCCAGGGAAACCGTCAAGGACTCCATCTCATACTGGACAGCATCAATACTGGAGCAGGACATCAACACCCGAAACTTGATAGCCTTGGAAGAACAATCGATGTCCAGGCACTCTAGAGGCTCCAATCGCACACAAGCCCGTCAGCATCTCTCTCGGGAAGGCATGGCGGGGACCAGCAGTGATCACCTGAAGGGCCTCATTCTACGCTTTCCGAAGAGCCGTAGTCACAGGGCAGAGTTGTAGCTGGCACGCCAATATCGACATGCAGTGCGAGTGAAAAAGACGAATAGTCGGAGGAAGTCCTAGCCCAAGACCACGGAGCCTCCGAACCGTCATCCAGAACTTGGGAATGGTATTGCTCCGTACTTTATCCAAAGCACCAGGCCCAAGCCAAAATCCCAGGTACAAAACAACGCGAACAAACCCAATGCGATGATGCTCGCTCCCCTCGGCACGCAGGTGGGCAACTAATCTATCAGGATCAAGCGAGCCAATCACCAATACCTTACATTTAGGAATGTTCAACCCCAGTCCTACCGCATGTTCCAACTTACGGAGGAGCGAAAGGGTCGGCTGAAGGTCCGTCAGGATGTTGGGAAGGCAGAACGCAAGCTCATCAGCGTATGCTCTAATTCGGGGAACCTGGCCAGTGAGCCTAGACCTCATCCAGCGCAAAACTGGGTCTAGCGCATAAGCGAAGAGTCGCATCGACGCAGGATCTCCCTGCCGCACACCACGTTCCACCGAAAACTCGATGCCAGTAGTCCCAGGGAAGTTGATACCAGCCACATTGCCACGGTAAGGCTCACGATATAAACCACAAACTTCACCAGGAACACCCATCGCATCCAAGACCGCTAGGATCCAGGAGACGATCAGAGAGGGGAACGCGGCCTTAAAGTCTGTGAAGAGAATTCCAGAGCGATCCCCACCAGTAAGCATCTGACCAAGACCCCACCATTCAATCCCAACCACGTTGTCAAGGAGCCCACGTCGCGCGACCCCCCCCTCGCTGTGTCGTGTCGATCACGGTCGGAGCAGCCCGCTGGAGGCCGATGGAGAACGCGTCGCTCAGGAGCTTCGCATCGGTGTTCGCAAGTGTGAGCGGTCGAGTCTTATCAGGAGACCGAACGAGGGCCGCGGGGTTCTCGTCGTCTTTGAGGTCTTTGGGCAGAAAACACATCCTTCCACGACGCATGCACGCAGAGACAGTACCCCCCCGACGCCTGATACATCTCCTCACAAACAGCAAAAAGAACTTCAGCGCCCCCCCCAGCTTTCCAGCGCCCATGCGGAATGCCATCCTCCCCAGGAGCAGAGTGATGCTTGAATTTGGCCCGCTCTATGAAGCCGTCGACCTCCAACTTCCACTGCGAGGGGTCCAACTGGATCGGCTGGGCATGGGCGAGGATTTCAGGCCAAAGGGTCCGATCAGGTTCCTTGTCGGCAGAAATCGCTTGCCAATGGTCTCGAAGGGCCTCGGCAGAGGCTGTCGGGGAAGGGCAAACTTGCCCTGCGCTGTCCAGGATTCCAGAAAGCCCGTATCGCCGCCGCATCTTGGACCAGGCTCGACGAAGGTGTTGCAGGCGTGCCGTAGCCTTAGCCTTAGACTTCTCGTTCTCCTCCCGTCCGTCCATCGCCCGCTCCTCTGACTCATGCCACGCGTCCTTCAGAGACTGCACCAAAGCACCCAATCCTGCTATGTCCACGCATCTCTCATGGTCAGGATCGAAGTACTGAAGCAACCGCGGATGCGCGCGGATCGCGCGCGCACACTGGTCGAACCTGCCCATGCGCCACCCACGGAAGGCCATCATAGCAAAGTGGAGCTTCTCACAGTTCTCTTTCGGAGGCTTCATCCGAAGCCGAGCCTTGATCTGAGGGGCCATCTGCCAGAACATCTCCTTCACCCGGGCCAATTTCTCCCGAGGGGTCAGATCTTGGTCGATTTCCATAATAGCGTTGGCACACAACTCATGGTAAACACAATGACGGGAAATCCATTTAGGAATCTGGGTGGGTAACGCCGATGGCATTCTCAGAGCGACAGTAACAACAACGGGGATATGGTCGGACGAGGCGAATGTCTTCACTGCATGTCCCAAGGTATTAACAGTCACAGAAATCATTCAGGACGGGGGCAGGGAAGGAAGTGTAGATGCGGTCCAGGCGGGCAACCACACGAACTTCTCCATGGAAAACATCCCGCCGAGTCGGATCAGGTTGGAAAAGCTCCGCCCAGGACCCACAGATAGACTGAAATGCATCGGTGTGTTCCCTATCTCCTGCTAGCCACGTGCCATCAGTACGGAACCGCCCCTCCTCCACCTCCATAAAGTTCCAATCCACTGCAATCAAGCACATGGTGTGCGCAGCCAAAGGAAGGAAAGCCTGAATCACACAAAGGTACCTGCGATACATCGCAGCATGGTCCGAGGTGTTCGGCATGTGTACATTGACAATCACTGAGCCCCCGCGACCTCCTTTCAGGTGCGAAGCGAGAACTCGGCCAGCAATCAACGGGAACGAAGAAATCGATTCGAACTGCGAAGCCAGCTTACTCGAGATGACAGGAACCACACCGCCCCCAGCTCTCGGATCGATCACCGAATGGTGAATGACTGCATTACGGCAACGGTCATCCCGCTGTAACATCTCCACATCCGACACTGTGCCATGAGTCTCCTGTAAACACACAACGTCGAACCTGCCGACAAGACCATGCATCTGCTTGTACCGCTAAGCTGCCAATGGAGACGACGTAGAGTACGAAGAGAAGAGAGCACGTGTATTCCAAGAGCACAGGGTAAGCGCAGAGGAGGGAGCGAACACCCCATTCGCTCCAGTGGACGGGTCACCAGGGGTAAAAGGTCCGCCTGAATTCAAATTAAAACACGGGTTGGCTGGCTGAGCACTGTCCTGGCTAGTCGGAACACGGGTCCGATGGTTTCCCCCGACAGGCCCCACATCCCAGGGGGGCCCGAACCACCAGGGACCCGACAAAAATCGCCAGGCAGCGCACTGGGAGTCCCGAGGCGGGGAGCGCCAGAACAACTGTGGGCCTCACACAAAGGGCCGAATCTGATCAAAAAGAGTGGCAATACAGCCTGCATGATCGCCTACTCCGAAGGTTCCGAGGGCCTCAGGAATCAGAGCAAGTTCAGGACGACCACACTCACGGACCGTGACCTTCGCCAGAATCACTGGGTGAGTCGCCGTAATGAGGCCGTATATTTGACCGCCGAGACCATTGCTGCCCACCTGGAAACCTTTCTCCCCCAGGACCTTCCCGATGATAGCACGAGTCTGCCCGAGGTAGTAGAACAACTTACGGCTAGCGGGGGGCAAGTCCCGACGCGCACGGAGCTCCCATCCCTGGTTATCGATCGGGTTCTGGTACACAGTCTTACCAATAGTCTGGCTCTTCCCAAAGAGCGCAGTGCATGACAGAGTGCTGTGGAAGTCAAGAATCACCTTCCTCGTGAGAGAGTATGCTCGAACGATCGGCTCCTCCCCTGCTGGACTGCACGCAGCGACAATAGGGGCCACCGCTTCCTTGAGAGACGCCTCCAGAAGGGGTTTTTCAAATCCAAGGACAACAAGACGGGTGGCACTGGCTTGGTCAGGCCCCGACGTACGCATCATCTTCCGACGTCCTCCTTCCCCTTCTCCTCCCACGAGCTCGAACTCCGAGTCGGCACGAGTCGACGAACATGTTGAGAGCTTCTGCTGTAGTTCCTGCATCTGACCTTCGATCTTTGTCACTGCTGCAGCAAGCTTCGCATCTGTGTCAATCGAGACCTGGTGGATCGCTGCGTCCTGGGATTTCTTAATCTCTGCCCAACGAGCCTCCGACCGACGATTCAACTCCGCGAACTCCTCCTGCATACGATCGAAGTTGGACCCCATCACTGTCATCTGCTTACTGAACATTTCAAAGTTCTCGGCATGCGAGGAGAATCCTTCCTTCACTAACTTCGTCAACGCGTAGATCTGCGCTGACACCTCGCTCTGTACCTCGGGCGAGGCGGGTGGCACACTTCCCCCCCCCGCCCCCGCAGGGGCAAAGGAAGGAGAACTCTCTGGAGAGCCGCACATGGAGCCAGTCATGCTAGCGCCCTCAGCCATGGCGTGAGGAGGGGAACAGGGAGGCCGGCCGCAGGCGCAGGCGCGCGGGCCGAGAGAGAGGGAAGCAGGGAGACCCGCGGCGCGGGTTGGGGAGAGCCAGGCCACGCGGGTCGCGCAGACCACCCTGAGCCGATACGGCTTGAGCCAAAATGGCTTGAGCCAAAATGGCTACGGTAGGAGGAGGAGGAGGAGGAGGAGGAGGAGGAGGAGGAGGAGGAGGAGGAGGAGGAGGAGGAGGAGGAGGAGGAGGAGGAGGAGGAGGAGGAAGGAGGAGGCCAAGGAGGGATGGAGGAAGGGATGGGCCCGAGTCCTCCCGGCGGCCGCGGAGCAGCCCCGCGACGGAGGACGGGGGCGCGGGCGCGGGCGCCGCCGATGCCAGGGCCCTCGGCCCCAGCCTCGGGCGGCCCCGCCCCCCAGATCCTCCTCCTCGATCCTCCCCCTCCTCCTCGATCCTCCTCGATCCTCCTCGATCGTCGTCGATCCTCCTCGTCCTCGACCTTGGACCCTGGACTCTCGACCCTGGACCCTCGACCCTCTTCCTCCTCCTCTTCCTCCTCCTCTTCCTCCTCCTCCTCCTCCTCCTCCGCCTCTTCTTCTTCTTCCTCCTCCTCCTCCTCCTCCTCCTCCCATTCCTCCTCCTCCTGCTCCTCCTCGTCCTCCTCCTCCTCCTCGATCCACACAAACTCGCGGCCGTGGCCGCCGGGCGCCGGCGCGCACAGGAAGCCCCGCGCTGGCGCGCGCCGGCCCACCCCGCGGGGGAACGCTCTCCCAGAGCGGCCGCGTACAACGAGGCCTGGATCGGCCCACGCAAGAGTGACCCTCGGCAGTGGTGACCTTTGGTGCGCGCTTTGGGGGGGCGCGGGGGGATCAAGCCTGAGTGCCCAGGCACACCGCATCGCATTCCGAGATCGGGGGGCCCACGCGGGCCCGCACCAACATCTCACTCGGGCGGCGGGTACTCGGCAGGGCAGGGACAAAATGTGACCACGACAAAACGGGGACCTCTTAGGTCCGGCGGCTCTTGAGGATGCATCGGGCGCCGCGGTTCTCCTGGAGCACCCTGGGACGTTCTGAAAACATATCCCAAACAACCGACGTCGTGACTTTTTAGCATGGGCCCCCTGGAGGAGTCGACCATTTCCCCGTGACCTCTTTTTCATCCCGAGTCGTTCTTTGACGGTCCTGGGGCCCGGCGAGGGCCCCCAGAGGCCGAAAATTGCAAAAACATGCTTCTCCGTCGCAACGCGGCAAAGGCGATCCGCACGCGCGCTCTTGTAGCCGGGTGCGCGTGGGGCACTTAACCGCCAGGAAGGAGGAGGAGGAGGAGGAAGAGGAGGAGGGAGGAGGAGGAGGAGGAGGAGGAGGAGGAGGAGGAGGAGGAGGAGGAGGAGGAGGAGGAGGAGGAGGAGGAGGAGGAAGAGGAGGAGGAGGAGGAGGAAGAGGAGGAGGAGGACGGAATGCCGGCGAGGGGGGAGGGCACTCACCGCGAAAAGAGTTTTGGCAAGAGTGGCTGGGGCGGCCAGCCTGTGCATGGGCGACCTGGCAGTGGGCGCGGCGTGGCATCGTGACCACACCTTGGGGCTGAGGCCAAGGCTGCAGGCGCTGAAAGCGTAGAGCACATTGAACCAGTAAGTCAGGAGAAGTAGCGGCACGCGAACACAGTGCAGCAAGAGCGGGAGCATCCAGGTGTCCGTCATGAAGCCGGAAGCGTCAAACTTTGCTGCAAAGGTGCGGCGCCATCAGAATGCAGACGCGGCCGGAGCGACCGTGGGGTGGCTCGGGCTGCAACCAGCGTGCTGCAGCAAAATAGTGCCATACTGCCGTACTGGGCGCACGGGCTGCTGAGCTGCAGGGCAACTGACCTGTTGGAGAGGCGCAGCGAAGCGAGAAGGCACCCGCCAACGCCAGGGACCGTCCAAGCTGCGGGGGGGCGGCAATGGCATGTGAAAGGGAAGAGCCACCGGCCCGGCCAGTGCACGCACGCATCACAGCCGGGCGGGGGCGGGGCTGCCGAACACGCAGCAGGGGGCACCGTGAAAGGCAGCACCAGGCGCGCAGCTAGGCAGACCGACGGACTGACACGGTAACTATTTTTTTTTGCTGTTGAGTGTTACTTGTTCAACAATTGTTATTGTTGGACCCCTTGAAGGCGCCCTGGCGCTCTCGCCGAAGCGCGGGCTGCATTGTCATTGAAATGAGGCTCACTCTCGAGCGGTTTCGGGGGCCGCCAAAACCGGCCCCCCAACAACAAAAACGCTCCTGTTCGAGACTTCCTCTTTTTCCATTCAGGGCCGGTGCTCTTGCTCGCCGCCGAAAGCAGCCGTCTCAACAAAACCAACGTTCCCGCCCGAGACGTCCTCCAATCTTACCTTGGACAGGCGCGCTATTCTTTCTCCCATCGGCGCCGCCCCCCCCCCCCCCCCAGCAACAACAACGCTCCCGCTCGAGGGTTCCTCCCATTTTTAAGTCAAGGCGGTGCTTTTGCTCGCCGCCGACAGCCCCCGCCCCGACAGAATCAGCGCTCCCGCCCGAGACGTCCTCCCGTTTTATGCTGGACAAGCGCCCCTCCTCCTCCTCCTCCTCCTCCTCCCCCTCCTCCTCCTCCTCCTCCTCCTCCTCCTCCTCCTCCTCGTCCTCGTCTTCGTCCTCGTCCTCCTCCTCCTCCTCCTCCTCCTCTTTCTCCTCCTTCCTCCTCCCCCCTCCCTTCTCTTCCTCCCTCGCCCTTCCTCCACCCCCTCCTCTTCCCCCTTTTCCCACCTCCTTCCTCCGTCCCTTTTTCCTCCCTCCTCCCCCCTCCCCCATTTCTCCCCCTCTCCTCCTCCTCCTCTCCTCCTCCTCCTCTCCTCTCCTCCCCCCTCCTCCTCCTCCTCCTCGCCCCCCCCCCCCCCCCTCCGCCTCCTCCTCCTCCTCCTCCTCCTCCTCCTCCTTCTCCTCCTCCTCCTCCTCTGCTCCTCCTCCTCCCCACCCCTCCTTTTCCTCCTCCTTTCTCTTCCTCCTCCTCCTCCTCCTCCTCCTCCTCCGTCCTCCCCCCTCTCTCTCTTCCTCCCTCTTCCTCCCTCCGCCCCTCGCTCCGCCCCCTCCTTCCTCCTCCCTCTCCCGCCCCTCTTCCCCCCCTCCATTTCCCTCCTCCTTTCCCATTTCGTCCCCCATCGTTTCCTTTCTCCTCCTGCCTCCCTCCCCCTTCCCCCCTTCCCCCCTTCCCCTTTCCGTCCGCCCTCGTCGCTCCCGTTCGATGCCCCCCTCGCCTTTTACTCGAGACTGGGGCCCTCGTTTCGGCGTCGCCCCTGGGGGGCTTCCAAAAGACTCCGTGGAATATTAATTTACTGACTAGTATCATCTTTTGAGGGCGTAGGTAATGCGGGGGAGGAGGAGGAGGAGGGCGGATGGCATCCGGGGGCTCCGAGGATCGAGGGTCGAAGGATTGAGTTCAGGGGTTCCATGAAAGGGCGTGGAAGGGGCAGGTGGAGGATGCGAGCGCGGGGGCAGCAGCGCCTGGGGGCGTGTGCGGTCAGGGTCACGCGCCGAGGCCGCAGGATGGTGGCGTAACAGTTCGAACGAGGAGTAATAACCACCTCGTCCTCGGAGGTACTGCTACTACATCTACTCCTCCTTCCTCTCCGTCCTCCTCCTCCTCCTCCTCCTCCTCCATCCTGCTCCTTTTCCTCTCCCTCTTCCTCTCCCTCATCTTCCCGCCCCTCCTCGTCCTCTTCCTCCTCTTCCGAGATGCGGGGCGTGCGCAAGGCGACTGCGATGACGACGCGCCGTCCGAGCTGTGGATGTCGAAATTCCTCGGAAGAGGTGGTGGCAATACTTTCTTGGGCGGGCGATGTGGGCGAGGGAATATCGGGCCCCGCGTGCCAAATAAAGCCCCCATGATCGGATGTGGTTTCCAGATAGATGCATGGGACATGTGGAAGCATGGCGCATGATGCTACAATGATTGGTGTTGTTGCTGTTGCTGTTGCTGTTGCTGTTGCTGTTGCTGTTGTTGTTGCTGTTGTTGTTGTTGTTGTTGTTGTTGTTGTTGTTGTTCATGTTGTTGTTCATGTTGTTGAGGTTGTTGTTGCTGCTGTTGAATTGTTCTTCAATTCTTGCGATTGTCGCATGTTTTATGTTGTACACGCCCGTCGTATTTTCCACGATTGTACACGGTTCCACGACGCGAGCATGTCTGGGTCGGGAACGCTCTGGGGCGATGTATTCCAGTCACATCCTGCGGGGGGCTCTCCCAATGTGGCCGAGGCAGCCACGCGGCCGGCCGGGCTGTGTCGGGCTTCCCTCGCGTGAGCCGCCTTGGGCCCTTGGGGGGGGTCTTCCTCTTCCTCCTCCTCCTCCTCCTCCTCCGCCTCCTCCTCGTCCTCGTCCTCCGCCTCCCCCTCCTCCCCTCCTCCTCCTCCTCCTCCTCCTCCTCCTCCTCCTCCTCCTCCTCCTCTTCCTCTTTTTCCTCCTCCTCCTCCTCCTCCTCCTCCTCCTCCTCCTAGCGCCCCGCGCCGCGGCCCTCCCTCGCACACCTCTCTCTCTCTCTCTCTCTCTTTTTTTTTGTTTTTTGTTTTTCTCTCTCTCTCTCTCTCTCTCTCTCTCTCTCTCCCGCGCACGGCATGTCGCCTCCCTGGCGCACCTTCCGGCCCCCCCTGGCGGTCGACTGCAGAGCGGAGGGCGCGCAGGCCGCTCGGGCGCAACTTCGTGCCGTGTAGGCGCTCGTGCGCGGGGGCTCCGCGCCCTGGGCCACAGAGGCTGCCGCCCGACCCTTTGCTGGGGGCCGCCCCGGCCCGCGCCCTCTTCGCGCCGCAGGAGGCGATCGCGAGGCTCGTGAGGCTGGGGCCGAAGTTCCCGCAGCTGGTGCAGCGCGCGAGGGCCGTTCCGAGCCTATGGAGCTCTGGGTGCTGCTACTGGCGATGCGTGTCTGGTTTGCTGCGGCCGGGGGAGACGGGGGGAGTCACGGAGGGCACGGCCCCGGCACTGAACCCACCCGCCCCTGGCCGCAGAGACGGCGGCGGGCGCATCGGCAGCGTCGCAGGCCACCGCAGCCGCAGCGAGGCTGACGGTCTCGGAGAAGCAGGGCGTGCAGGGCGGAGCACGCGGCAGTGCAACCACTGCGACGGCCGAGGCGGAGGGGTCGGAGAAAGAGGATGCTCGTCCTGCAGCGGCGTCGGCTGATGGCGGCGCCTAGGCAAAGCATCGACAGGGTCTGGTTGCTGACGGCGCAATCCTCACTCAAGGGACAGGTTTCGTATGATCGTACTTTTCCGTGCAGCGAGGCTGAAGAAGCTTGCTGCTCCTCCTCCTCCTCCTGCTCCTCCTCCTCCTCCGCCTCCTCCTCCTCTTCCTCCTCTCTCCTCCTACTCCTGCCGTTCCAAGGGCGACCTCGTGGGCGCCAGAATGTCGACTGCACGCAAGAAGTGGCCCTGGGCGAGGGTTGCCTTTGGTGCACGGCTTGCTGATCGTTGCGCGGGGTGCCTGCGCCCTCGACCCTGGACCCATTGTTGCCTATGAGACGGTCTTCAGCAGTCGTCGGTGATCTTCGGCGGTCGGGAGCTGGATGGTTACCACGCTCAACAAGGGTCCAATGATGGAGCGCTAAACGCTGCGATAGTGGCGGCCTGCGTGCTTGGTTGTGCCCCCACCCACGCCCCCCGAAAGCCGCGCATTGGCGGCGCGCAGAGTCGGAGGGGGCTAGGGGGAGGGGGAAGGCTTCTTAGAATGAGGCTGCTTCTTGGAAGGCGCAGGCCTTCCATCTACAGAGAGGGTCCGCGCCTTCTGAACTAGTTGTGTTTATAAGGAGCCTGACCCGCTCCCCCTACCTCCCTCCGCGCGTGGCCGAGCGCACCCGAAAGGTCGCTCTGGCACAAGGCTCCTCGAGGTTCCTCGCCGAGAACAAGTGCACACGTCCGAGCGATGCCAAGCGAGAAAGTCAAATCCTTTAACACGTACACGCGTGTCTGAGGGCTCAGCAAATTGCACCAACACCAACACGGGGGGTGCCTCCAGCGGGGAAGAGGCCCCTGGATTCTGGTGCCGGTGGTCATCGAGGAGCCCGACTGTTGCCACCAATCGCCGAGATCAAACTCGGACTCCCTCGGCGGATGCAACCGCCGATGCCCCAGGATCGCCCAAGAGTCGGGGATGGACAGACCCCCCTTTAATAAAACGTGGTTTAGTGAAAACGACCTGAGGCCCAAACCTGGCGGGCGCAAGCCTGGAAAACAACGGCCACGGCGCCCTCCCGAGAACCGAAAACGGACAACTCACGAATCGACGTGCCACTGTTGGGGGCTCTGTCCGCCCCCGACAGGGAGGCCTCGCCCCGCCGGCAGCGACCACCGCGCCCGAGGCCAGAGCGCCCCCGAGGCCGCAGAGAGCGGCCCTGCGGGCCGGAGGGGTCCGGATCGGCGGCCCGTCCACAGTCTGGAGCGTGCTCCGAGCGGGTCTGCCGGAGCGGCGGCCCGATGCAGCGCTGCTTCCCCTCGTCGTCGTCGTCGTCGTCGTCGTCGTCGTCGTCGTCGTCGTCGTCGTGCTTGTCGTCGTCGTCGTCGTCGTCGTCGTCGTCGTCGTCGTGCTTGTCGTCCTTGTCGTCGTCGTCGTCGTCGTCGTCACTGGACATCCAGCGTGATTGAAAAGCTCACGACAGAGGCTTGTCGCCTGGCCGGGGGGCGGCGGGCGGGCGGCTCCCACGCCTCACGGTGACGAGTGCGAAGCGAAGCGACCGCCGGAGTCGTGCGCGCTCCTCTGGGGAGCCCGCCCGTGCCCATGAGGGCATGGCGTGGAGGCCGCGGCCTCGACAGGGAGGAGCACTCACGGTGACGAGTGCGAGGGAGGGGGGGAGGGAGCGAGAAGGAGGGCGAGGACCTCGGCCTCCTCCTCCTCCTCCTCTCCGCCCCCTCCTCCTGCCTCTCGTCCCTCCTCCGGCTGTCCAGCCCTCCCGTTCCATCCCTCTTGCTCGTCGGCAGATCCTCCTCGCTGCACCTCCCGACGTGGCGGTACGGCGGGCCCTGCGCTTCGCAGAGGCTTCGGCTTCCCCAGCAACGGCACAACGGAATCCCGTTTGTACGCTGAGGCTCTTGCATTGGGGCCTCCAACAACTCATGCACGGAGGGCGGTTCAGTGTAATCATTCGCGCTCTCGCCTGGGGCCCACGCGGCGTGCTGGGTCCTGCGCATCAGGAGCCAGAGCGATGGCACGCGTGGAGGGCATCCGATGCACAACATCGCGCTCTCGCCGCGGACACCGTCCCTGATCTGTTGGACACTGTGCTGGCTTCCAGGGGGTAGCTCAATCCCCTCTCTCGAACCACTACGTTGCGGCACATCTTCTGTTAGATTGCATCTTCGGAACACATCGTCTGCCCCATCGCGCCAACTATCCGTGTCGAATCCGCGTTGAATCCATGTCGGACGCGTCGCGAACATTTCGAGCCCTCGGCTCGGAGAAGCTCCCAGGAGACCCCACGAGGCCCAAAGAGGCCCCCAGGAATCCCGAAGGGACCTCCACGAGGCTCCCAAGAGGGCCCCAATATGTTCCCAAGAGGCCCAAAAACTGCCCCACAAGAGGCCTACGAGCGTGCTCCGAAGAAGCCCCACGAAGCATCACTGAGTACTCTGCCCCACGTCAGAGTCGTCGTCGCCGCCGACGCCGTCGTCGTGCTCGTCGTCTCCCTTCAGAGTCAGCGGCACCGACCGTAAGGACTTCCCAATACCGCCAGTTCTGGGACAGAGTTCAAGAAACACCCGAAGATGCAACGTAATTTCTGGGGCTGGCAGTGGACATGTCGTGATCACCAATCCGTTCCTCCCAGGGCCACCTTTTCGAGGCGAGGCCACGGGGTTCTGACCCAAGCCGCCCTCGCCGCGTCCCGATCCCGATCCACCGACGGATCGACCATATCAACGGCCCGATCACGCCCAGACCCATGCCCTCCTCCTCCGCCGCCACCTCCTCCTCCTCATTCTCCTCCTCCTCCTCCTCCTCATTCTCCTTCTCCTTCTTCTTCTCCTCCTCCTCCTCCGCCGCCTCCGCCTTCCTCCCCCTCCCCCTCGTCGTCCTCCTCGTCCATCCTCCTCGTCTCCCTCCTCTTCCCGCTCCTGCTGCTCCACATCTCTCTTCTTTGCTATTTCTGTCCTCTTTTCGTCGTTCCTCTCCTCCTCATCCCCCTCCATGAGTCTATTTTGGGAGGCTGGGGTCAGGCGTAAATGTCAGCGACGTCGCTCCGCTTGAATATCAGAACAGTGATCACGCCGGGTTCCCCAATGGAGTCCGAAGAAGCCAAGATCATTCGTATCCATTGGGCTTTTGATAGGGTTTCGCATTCTCGCCGTTTCGGGCTAGCGTCAGCTCAAGACGGCCAAGGAAGCCTCCAAGAGGACCCCAAGGCGGCCAAACAGAGTCCCAAGACGGTCTAAGAGGGCCCCACCGTCATCCTCATCCTCATTATCCTCATCACGGCTCCCCCAGAGCCTGGGGGTGATGACCTGGCGCGTCCCCCTTCGAACAGTCGCCACCAAGAGAATGCTGGGGCTGGCACGGTGTCGGGACTTGCCGCAGGCAGCTGGACACTCCCGCCGCCTTCCGCCGAGGGTGAGGCGTGCCGCAAGGCGAGGTCCTTTCTGGAACGCCCCGTCTGCCCCGACTCCCCCCCCGAGCGGGGCTGGACCTGCGGCCGGGAACGTTTGCTCGGCGTGCCGCGACGGCGGCCCCGCCCACACGCTGTCCCCTGCCAGCTGATTGCGTGTCGCTCCGCTCGGCGGGGCGGGACGAACTGGGCAGCCTCGGAGCGCCCTCGGCGAGGCGCGGCTGCTGGAGAGCATCCCGAGGCTGCAAAGGCTCTGGGCACTGACGAAGACACCCGAAGACCTTTAACATCGGTGGGCCAGAATCGGCGGCGCAACACACCAAGCAAACGTCCCCAACCGCAAGGGCTGTGAGGCCGGGCAACTCGCGGCCCGCCGCCATGGTCGGTCGCATCGGCACGGGTTCGGAATCGAATGGGATCGGCCGCGACAGGATGCACAACAGCGCCATGCATGCACTGGGCCACACCGTCGGAATCCAGCCGCATCGAGCGGGCCCAAACATCGACATCGAACGGGAGTGAGCCAGATCGAGCGGGCCGAACTCGATATCGAGCAGGATCGCTCGGATCGGAATGGGCCACCCTCTTGGCGGCCCGGCGCTAGGGAGGTCGTCCCAGGCAGACGTGGGCCGGGGAGATCGGCAGGCACGCCGCTGCCGTCTGCGACGCCTGCGGTTTCCCCAGGGAGCATATGGCGATCATCCCAGCAGACAGCCGGACGACAGCTGTACGCAGGTATTGCGCACCGCGCCAGCTCGTCTCAGCTGCTCGTGTGCTTGCCACGAGGCTTCGCAACAATCTTGGCTCAACACGAACGAAATTGGTACGGAAAGAATGGGTACGATGCCCAACAGCAGTTCCTGTCCACTCTGAACAGGACTCGCTGTCCGCGCCGCCGCGGTCTGTGTCCATTTGAGACAGAAGGCCGCCTGCTCAACAGCGGCTCCTGTTGGTTTGGGGCAACATTTGTTGTTGGGCGTTGTACCCATGTCTTCAGCACCCATTCGGGCGTCCAAATTGGCGGCCCAGGCCTGGGGGGCCGTAAGGCCCCGGCAGCTCGCGGCCCGCCGCCAGGTTCGTGGCGTGGCGCAGCACCTCGGCCGTCCGCAGGCGCCCCCCGAGGGCCTCGAGGGCGGAGCCGTCGAAGAGGCCCAGGCCGTCCGGGTGCCTGGCTCGTCGCCGCCGCCACCGCCGTCGCAGCAGTCGCCGCCGCCGCCGCCGCCGACGCCGTCGACTGCGCCGCCGCCGGCGACTTCGACTTCCACTTCGTCGTCGTCGTCGTCGTCGTCGTTGTCGTCCGTTGTCGTCGACGTCATCGTCGTCGTCGCCGTCGTCATCGTTGTGGTCGTCGTCGTCGTCGTCGTGGTCGTCGTCGTCGTGGTGGTGGTGGTGGTGGTCGTCGTCGTCGTCGTCGTCGTCGTCGCAGCCGCAACCGCCGCCAACGCAGCCGCCTTCGCCGTCGCCGTCGTCGTCATTGCTGTTGTTGTTGTTGGTGGTGTTGTTGTTGTTGCTGGTGGTGTTTTTGGCGTGTTGTAGTTGTTGATGTTGTTGTTTATGTATTTGATGTTGCTGTTGTCGTCGTCGTGGTTCTTGTTGATATTAATGATGCTGTTGCTGTTGCTGTTGTTGTTGTTGTTGTTGCTGTTGATATCGCTGTCGTCGTCTCAAGTTTCGGCTCTCTGGTGCCTCCTTAGCGGCCCACGCGGCTCGTCGTCGTCTTCGTCGTCGTCGTCGTCGTGGTCATCGACGTCGTGGTGGTCGTCGTCGTAGTCGTCGTCGTCGTCGTCGTCGTCGTCGTCGTCGTCAGCGTCGTCGTAGTGGTGGTGGTCATCGTCGTCGTGGTGGTGGTGGTCGTCGTCGTCGTCGTCGTGGTCGTCGTGGTCGTGGTCGTGTTCGTGGTCGTCGTCGTAGTGGTAACGGCTGGAAGCAGCTCGAGGAGCTGGCCAGGGTGGTCTCCTGGAGAAGTTTGGGGTCCGAACTCGGGGGAAGATCGTCGTCGTCTTCGTCCGGCCTCTCCTGAAGGAGGGGCAGGAGGAGGGTGGCAGGAAGAGGGGAAGGGATGAGGATGAGGAGCAGGAGGAGGAGGAGGAGGAGGAGGAGGAGGAGGAGAAGGAGGAGGAGGAGGAGGAGGAGGAGAAGGTGGAGGAGGAGGAAAGAGAGGGAGGAGGGAGGAGGAGGAGGAGGAGGAGAGGAGGAGGAGGAGGAGGAGGAGGAGGAGGAGGAGGAGGAGGAGGAGGAGGAGGAGGAGGAGGAGGAGGAGGAGGATGGAGGAGGGGGAGGAGCCGGGGGAAGACATGCCCATGCCTCCACCTGCCTCCTCATCGTCACTATCTTCGTCGGCCTCCTCCTCCTCCTCCTCCTCCTCCTCCTCCTCCTCCTCATGCTCGCGCTCCTCCTCTGCTGACGCCATCTGGATGCCCCCTCCTTCTCCCCCCCTCCTCCATCCTGCCCCCTCCTGAGCCATCCCGGGTCCTCCTCGCCCTGCTCCTCCTCCGCCACTTCTGCGAGGTGGACCGCCCCCGCGCGAGCGCCTGGAGACCAGCTGCGCCGCCTCAGCCGCGTACGGTTCGATGCCGCGGCTGCCGCCTCTGGGCGCCGCGATGCGGGGCGGGCAGCCCCAGCAGAGGGCACTTCGCAGGACGACGGGGATACGTAGGAGAGAAAGGGGGGAGGAGAAGGAGGAGGAGGAGGAGGAGGAGGAGGAGGAGGAGGAGGAGGAGGAGGAGGAGGAGGAGGAAGGGGAGAAAGAGGAGGAGGAGGACGAGGAGGAGGAGGAGGAGGAGGAGGAGGAGCAAGAGCAGGGATGATGGACCTGCTGATGATAATGATGCTGATGATGCTGGTGATGCTGATGATGATGCTGATGCTGATGATGATGATGAGGAGGCGGAAGAACGATCCCCAACGCTACGGTGCGTCCGCTTCGGTGCGTGCGCACCCCCGTGGCTGTGTGAAATCCGCCGACCCCCCTCTTGCCAGGGGTGAGGAAGTGTGTGTGTGTGTGTGTGTGTGTGGTGTGTTTGAACTCTGTGTGTGTGTTTGAAAGATGAGTCGCTGCCCCCTTGCCCCTTTGCTACCCCCAGGAGTCCAAATCCCGTGAGAGAGGGTGGGGGGCGGGGGGCGGGGGGACGAGTAACGCGAGCGTTGCTTTACCATGTTGTTGTTTTTTTCTTCCGGGTAAAAAAGGACGACTCCTTCTTTACGGGATCGTTGCTTTACCACTTTGCAGTTCCCGCTTGCTGCGCGATCTACTCGACTCACAATGAGCTCAAAAGAACCTGACACACGCAGAGAGAGAGAGAGAGAGAGAGAACCAACAACAAGGAAGAGAGGAAGCGACATAGAGAGCGAGAGAGAGAGAGAGGGAGATGGAGAGGGAGAGAGCGATAGAGAGAGAGAGAGAGAGAGAGAGATAAAGAGAGAGAGAGAGAGAGAAAAAGAGAGGGAGAGAGAGAGAGAGAGAGAGAGAGAGAGAGAGCGAGAAGGAACGGGAGAGGAGGACGGGAGAGGAAAGGAGACGGGAGAGGAGGGTAGAAGGGGGAGAGAGGAGGGAGAGGGAGATTAGTGGGAGATGGAGGAGGCCTCGCCATAGCACGAGGCTGGGAAAGAGAGGGGGACGGGGGAGGAGGAGGAGGAGGAGGAGGAGGAGGAGGAGGAGGAGGAGACCAACGCAACGGGTCGTCGACTGCACTCAGAAGGTGAAGCGGAATCCGCCCGCACTCAGGACGTGAAGCGACGTCCGATCGGATCGCCGGGAAAAGGGGGCGATTGACTCATTCTCGTTTAGCTGATGCTATATTTCCCATCCCTTCCCCCTCTTCGGTCCTAGCCTCCTTCTCCTCCTCCTCCTCCTCCTCCTCCTCCTGGCAGTCTCTCGTCATGTGCAAGATCTCCTCGTCCACTTCCTGGTCTCTTATTCCTGGTCCTCCTGCTATTCCTCTTTTTCCCCGCGCCGTATTGCAGTAGCCGTTGTGGCAATGCCCCACCAGGCGGGCGGCACCGGCGGAAAGCATCGCACGCGATGCGTCGATGAGCATGAACTCGACGGCCACGAGGTGGACGGACAAGGGAAACGCCAGGAACCACTTAGCGAGCTGCAGATCAGCAGGTACCCACCAATAGGGGCCATAAATGGTTATCTTTCACTGGTCGGCCTGTAGATTTTGATTTACTGGCCCTCATGCCCACATGATCGCTGATCGCGATGAGGCCGACATCTTCGCGACGCGACGCCAATTGCGCGAATCGACCGAGCTTGCGACTTGAAGGAGCGCCCAGCACTGCGTCGCACGACAATTGGACATCATGTCCCGCCGCCTGCAGGAAACCCTTCAGGCGCCAATTGCGTTCTCTGGGCGGCCGGGGATCGCGGGGGGTTCCACGTCGGCCTGAACGCGCCGAGAAACGACCCTGGGCGTCTGGTGAAACCCAAATCTCCTATCCGTCGCGGAAACGTCTCCACGAGCTGCCACATCGACGCAAATGGGCCCAATAGCTCCACGGGGGCCTCCGGAGAGTAAGTCGGAAGACCCGAGGATGAGCGCGACAGGCCCCAAGAGAGGCCCGATACGCCCTAGAGCGAGCCCCCCGCAGGAGCGCGCAAGGAACCACTCGCATCCGCCCCGGACAGGGACGCAACCCAGACCCGCGACCGGTGAAATGAAAAATTTCGCGGTTTGGGCCCGCCCCAAACAACAAAATCTTTCCTTTCACCGATCCGGCCTGGCGGGGGTTCCAGGGGCGGACGCCGCGCGCGCCCTCAGGCGGCGGGCCGATTGACGCAGGGCCGCGCCCTCGCTTGAGTACGCGCACCGATCTGCGGCGCGGCGCGCGCACTCCCGCGCCTGAGGCCTGCGGAGATTAACGGTGCACATATTCGTTTGGTCATGAAGATTCCCGTCGACATTGCCGGGCACCCTTGAAATGCGCGCTGATTGAACGGGATCAAACCGCGGCTATATAGGCACATGCGGCCCCAATGTCTGTTCGGGGGCCGCTCGAGTCAACCGAAGGGCCGATGCATCGCGCATCGCGTCGCTTTCCATCAGTGAATGAAATTGCATCTACAGCGCGCGCGTCGTTCTCGCGGAGCCCAGCAGCATCTTGCGATGGCCGCGCTCGCTTGGTTTACGCGTTCCAAGGAGGCAGCAGGTAGCGAAACGAAGAGCGCGCCGCGCAATCATTCAATTAAGCGTCTGCGATCGAAAACCCCCAAAACCAGTGAATGATAATTATTTCTGGTCCCGATCCAACAGAAACAGCACCTCCCGCGCATCGACAATGCAATTCACAACAACAGCCGCAACAATAACGAACACAAGCAAAAACGGCAACGCAATATGAACAACCACATGAACGGATGCGAAGCGGCAGCGCTCAACATACTGTGCCACGCAGGTGTTGGCGGCGCGCAGAAGGGGGTAGAGGAAAAGGGGAAAGCTTCTTAGAAAACGGCTGCCTCTTAGAAGGCGCCGGCCACCCTTCTAAGAAGCCTGGGGCGCGCAACTTCTTGAAAGAACCGCGCAGCTTCGTGAAAGAACCCCG
>CAUYUJ010014369.1:155086-177586 GCA_963575745.1 Prorocentrum cordatum | reverse complement strand
GTGGCCGCCGCAGCTCCTCGGAATGCGATGCGGCACGTTGCTTTGCAAGGGGCCTCGAGGCGCGGGGGGTCTGAAGATTTTCCGGAGGCGCGCGAGACGCGGAGCAGTGACAGCCCGTGCGTCTCCATCGCCTTCTCATTTCATCCGCCCCTTCGCGCGCAGTCATGCCTCCTGCTGCTAGCGAGCGTCTGGGTGGCTTCGTGTCAGAGGAAAGAGAACAAACAACAACAACATGCAAATGGAAGGTTCTTCCAGATTGGGGATCCCAAGAATATTTAGATGCTTACGCAACCGCATAGTGAAGGAACGTTCTGCTTACGGGGGGGGGGGGGGGGAACAAGCTCGCCAACGCACCTTTGGGGCCCTCCGAGCCTCCCAAATCCACAACCCGTTGTCTCCAAACCTCCCAGATGCCCAGGATGCCTTCTAAGATGTCTCCACAAGGGCTCCAACACGCTGGACAGGCCTCAGGAACACCCAACATGGCCTCAGGCCGGCCCAAGACGCCCCCACGACGCCACAAGAGGGCCCCAAGATGAGGTTCAAGAGTGCCTCAAGGTTGACTCGCGTTCACGCCCAATCTAGGCTCTTGAACATCTTCGCGTTCTCGTCATGTCGGGCCTCTGAAAGCTCAAGACATCCCGCGATGCCCCCCCAGACTGGTCCTACACGGCCCAAGAAACCCAAGAGACGGCCGAATAGGGCCCCAAGACGACTCAAAAGGTCCCCAGCACGAACCTTCAAGAGGGACCCAAGAGGAGCTCAATGGAGGCCCCGGAGGGGAAACTCGTAGGGGCCACAGGAGCCCTCTTCCAACACGTGGACCCCACGAGCTCCAGCATGTCCCGAAGAAGCCCCCCGAGGGCCCCCAGGGCTACCAAGAGAAACTCCCGAGAGGTCGCCCTGGGGCCTCCAAGAGGCCCACAATATGCACCGCAACGGACGTGGAGGAGGACGAGGACGACTCAGCAGCAACTGCACGAAAACAACACGACGGGACGCGGCAGACAACACTTTTTTTGATCCGCGGGTCGAGAGCGCACCTCTTCCGGTCGAAGCTAAGCGGGCCGCGCGAAGCTTGAATTAGGCAGAGATGGGGGAGGAAAAGGGGGCCTCGCGGCAAACAACACATACCGAATCGGAAACCGCACATCACCTCGTCTTGGGGGGGCGGCAGCATGGCGTACGCCTCCTGGGTATGGCTCGCGCCGAGCTCTGCTCGCTTCTGAGTTCTCTTCGTTCTCTTTCCCCGACTCGTCCCTGCAGGCAGGCTGGATGCCCGGGCCCTCCCTCCTCCCCTCAACTTGCTCCGCTCCCTCCCTGACTACATACCAGACCACCCCAACCCAACCGGAAGACCCGAATTTGACCCGAATTTCGGGTTGGGGGGGGTACGGGTTCCATGAGTTTTTTCAATGTTCCCCGACCCCCCCCACTGGAAATGGAGGGCAAATTGAAGCCTTCGGGTTGGGTTGGGGTGGTTTGGTGGGTGGTGACTCCCGCCCCCCTCCTCCACCTCATCATCCGGCGCCCCATCACATCCTTCTTCCCCCTTCTGTGAGAGACCTCGTCCTCGTCGCGCCACCACAAGGTGTCAGTGGGGCGTGTCAGATGCTTCGTCTGGTGCATCTTCCCCGTTTCCAGTCCCGAAGCTGGAATATTCCAACCGCTACACGCAGGCCGAGCGACTCGTGTTCCAATTGCCGCTGTCGTTTTAGCGCCGCGCAGAGTAGCCTTGACAGCTTCCGACATTCGCACGGATGGAGTGCGGCGAATTTTGCAAAGACGCTCTCGCCTCAGGGCCGCGCGAAGTCATTTTCAACGGTTGCAGCTATGACGCGGGTGGGAGCCGTTTCTCCCACCGCTGCTGTTCTCAACCCCTCATCATCCTCATTATCCTCCCCTTGCCCCTGCTCCCCCTGCCCCTTCCCCTCCTCCTCCTCCTCCTCCTCCTCCTCCTCCTCCTCCTCCTCCTCCTCCTCCTCCTCCTCCCCCCCTCTTTATGAATCACAGCTCCTCTTGTCGCACGGTAGGGCGAGCTGGGCGTTTCGCCAAATATGTCCACACCATGTGTGATCCTGAAGCTTCAGAAGTGCAACCGCTTCACGGATGCAGGGCGGGTGGCCTTCAACGCGTGGCTCTCGCCCGAGCGCCGCGCACATCCGTCTTCACGGGCGGACGGCTGTGCCTGTTCAACATGTTGCTCTCGCCTGAGCGCCGCGCCTGACCAGCTCATGACCGTTTCAAGGACTCTTCTAGCTGACGCCCCAGCACAAAAATGCTCGCATGATGTAAGGGATGCCAGGAGGCGACAGACACGCTGATTTGCGTTGCTGACGTCCCAGACATGGCGTTCTGGAGCGATGGAGCACCGTGGGGTCGCCTAACAATAACATTGATTCGAAGCGTTGACCGGTGATTCGGCACGGTTGCAGATTTTCAAGCGGTTCTCTTCCAACGGGGCTCGTCCCGCAGTCAAGATAAATCCCTGCAGGGGCCTAGGAAAAAAGGGAACCTGGAGTGCTTGCTTCCTGCAACTTCGTTGATACATCTTGGGTTTACAAAGGTCCTCAGCCTCCTCCTCCTCCTACTACTTCTCCTCTCCTCTTCCTCCTCCTCCTCCTCCTCCTCCTCCTCCTCCTCCTCCTACTTCTCCTTTTCGTTTTTCGCTTCTCGCAGAAATCCAGGGAGGGGGGCCCGCCGCCGCGTGCCCTCCTGCGTGCGAGCCGCGCCGGGATGCCGACGGTACATTTCCTGCTCCCCCTCCCTCGCCCTCCTCCCCCTCCTCCACCTCCGCCTCCTCCTCCCCCTGGTTCCTGGCTCCTGACGGCAAAAGGTGCCTTCAGACGCTGCCGCTTCCCCCCGGGAGGCCCGCTCGGGCCCCCCCCCATGGGGGAGCAGAGCGCGCTCGAAAAAAGACTGGGGAGACCAGGGCCCCACAGACAGGGAGGGAGGGAGGAGGAGAGACGAAGCCCCTCCCCCTTCCCGCCGTCCTCCCTGAAGGGGCCCCAGGACACACACATCAAAACATACAAATAAACAGATTCCCCATATTCTCCTCTATTTTCTGGGTTTTCGTCTTCCCCCCACTCCCCATATTTCCCCAATATTTTCCTGGGGGTCGACGATTAATTGTGTCTGTCCCCCGTGTTTTTTCCCCCCCGCCGCCCTCCCCCCCCCCCCCTCCCCCGTGCTGGCGCGTCGGGCGGTGCCGCCGCCGGGGCCCCTGCCCTCCGGAGGGCGGCCTCCGACGCCCGCGCGCTGGTCCGGGGAGCACGCGGCCGCGCCCGCAGCCCGCCGCGCGCCCCTGGTCGGAGGAGCGGGCTGGGCAGACGGGCAGATGACGATGAGGATGATGCTGATGGTGGTGATGAGGATGATGATGGTGATGGTGATGGTGATGGTGGTGGTGATGATGATGTTGATGATGATGATGATGGTGGTGATGGTGAAAATGCTGATGGTGATGGTGATGATGATGATGCTGATGCTGATGACGATGCTGTTGATGACGACGATGGTGGTGACGATGATGATGGTGATGATGCTGAGGGTGATGATGATACTGATTATGTTGATAAGGATGCTGCTGACGATGATGATGATGATGATGATGATGATGATGATGATGATGATGATGATGATGATGATGATGATGATGATGATGATGACGACGACGGTGGTGGTGGTGGTGCTGATGTTGATGAAGATGATGGTGGTGGTGATGCTGATGGTAAGCATGATGGTGATGATGATGCAATGGTGGATGCGATGGTGATGAGGATGGGGATGATGATGGTGCTGCTGTTGCTGAGGATGTAGAAGAAGATGACACGCAAGCCGCCTGTACGCCGACGTTTAGCTTGAACTGAAAAATAGATGCGGGGTGGATGGCGGGCGCCGCCGTGGCGGCGCTGACGACGACGAGCGTGCAGACGCGCTGTGCGAGAGCCTTCATCGTCACGCCAGGGCGCCCGCGCTAGTGCCGCCGGCTGTGCAGCTGCGACAGCGCGGCAAACTCCACGGGAAGAACCACTGCGCCAACGCTCAGCCGCTCGCCTGGCTCGACACTGACTTGCACGTTGGTGCCGTAGCGTTTCTCTTTGCGCCAATCGCCTGCTGCCGCCGCAGACCCTGCGACCTTCCTCGTGTCGGGCCGCGCGCCGCCCAAGAACAAGTGCACGTTGACGTCGACCCATCACGTCCGGGTGGTCGTGGGGAAGCCGACCACGAGGTCCATGACGGCCTCCCAGATCGACCCGTACGCGTACGCGTCGTAGAGCTTCGGCAACCGGCGCTCGACGTCGACGACGGCGCAAGCAGCCCGCAGCTCGTCCCCGGGGCAGTGCACCACGCCTGTGTGCGTCCGCAGGCTGGAGGCGCCGCGCGGGCACGCCAGAGCATGCGCGGCGCGCTTGCCGAGCGGCTCACCGCACTCCCGCGTGGCCCCACCACCCTCGCCGTCTACGGCGACGGATCTCTGCAGCCGGCACGCAGCGCCTCGCGGAGCCAGCACCGATTTCAAGCGGCGGCAAAACGCGACTTGCCACGTCGGCGAGCTGTCCCGCATCCGCGTCGCACGGGGCATGGCGATCCAAAGCGTCCCGTTGCCGCGCCCTGCGCGGGGCAGCATCTCAGCGCGCCGCTCCCCGTCCGCCTCGAGGCCGCGGCACAGCCGGCCCGCGCGCAACGTGTCCGTGCCGCCGAAAAGCCGGCACAGCGACCGATGATGCCAATGATGAGTACAATGAGAACGGCGACGATGATGCTGATGATGACGGTGATTATCATAATGCTGGTGATGATTGATGTTGATGGCGATGATATCGGTAATGCTGATGATGCTGGTGATGATGGGGATGAGGATGGCGATGATGACAACGAGGACGATGTTGGAGGTTGTGATGATGAACAAATATTTTGGCGATTGGAGGATGAGGGGGAGGGAGGGAAAGGGTCGCCCCTGACGCGATCGACGGTCGGGGGCGCCAAAGGGAGGGCAAGGGGGGAACATGTGCGGAAGGGACGAGGTGGGGAGGTGGATAAATTTATGTTAGCGACGAGGAGGAAAAGAAAGATCAAGAGGAGGAGGAGGAAAGGTAGGAGGGGGATACGGTTAGCGACGGGGAGGACGGGGAGTTGGTGAGGATGAGAAGAGTAGGGCGCAAGGAATCGAGGAAATTGAAAATGAATGAACAAATATGGCGTTCAACGTGCGGTTCGGCGCAGCGGACGCGCCGGATGATGAAGGATGTGGAGGAAATAATCAACCAAGTCATACACGCAAAACGATGGGAAAGACAGCTGAAGACCCGTCGCGCTTGAGGGGCGACACCTCGTTTGGATCTACGATGGGGTTCTCGCCAACGGAAGGCATGCCGGCCTTCAGCGCGGCAGCGCTCTCGGGCGAGCCGCGCGACGGCCTCCATGAACGCGTCGACGTCGCCGGGGCGGGGGCGCGGGGCGCCCCGGCGGGCCGAGCTCGCACGGGGTAGTCCCTGCGCCCCTTGTGCCGTGGTGCAACCACCGTGCTGCCGCGAGGATCGCCGAGCCAGGTTCAGGAACCAACGGGCCCACCTGCCGCGGCGAGCCTCGGCCAAGCACAGGCCCTCCGAGCCAGATCCAGGGCGCGGCCTGAAAAAACAGGGCCACCCCGACCGCGGCCCGCCCGTCGCCGAAAACGGGGCCTCGTCGTCGTCCAAGCCGCCGTCGGCGAAGCCAGCCGAGTCCGTCGTCAAGACCTCTGCTGCGAAGGCCGTTAAGGGCGAGTTCTGAAGGCCCCGCTGCGGGGGCGGCCCCAGAAGGCAACCGGCCCTCTGCGTGCCCGGCGCGACCTTCTCGCGGGGCGGGGCCCGCCCAGCGCCGAGAAGGGTCGCCCACGGCAGCGCGCCTGCCAGATGGAAGGGGCCGCATGCGCCGCGGCGTATAGGGGGAATCTTTCGAAATAGGCAAAACATAGGATGGGGACGCTTTGTAGTTTTGTTTGTTTGTTTGTTTGTGTGTTGTTTTCCATGTCTCGCCCCAAATCCACCTCTGCAGTGCGCGGTTTGAATAGGGGCCCGGTCGTTCCTTAGGCTTGCATGCGTTATTCATCGTTCCTTATGCGTTATTTGTTGTTTATCGTTGCTTATCCGCTATTCCCTGGAAAAAAGGAGGCCTTAGGAATGGCCCCCCCTATGTTTCAAGATTTGTTTCCGGAGGATCGACCGTTGTCCTCCTCCTCCTCGCTCTCCTCGCCGCCATCCTCGGCATCTTGTCGACCCCTGTGGTATTCGAGCGCAGAATTTCGTATTGCAGTCTGCTCTCGGAGGGTCAGGTTGTACAACCTGCTGCCTGATTTCATCGTTGCCGCCCCCTCTGTCAAAGACTGTCAAAGTACCTTATTATCGTTCCTTAGGTCATGCCGATGACTGTAGGAGGACGCGCCCGGCCTAACTCCGAAGCTTTCTTAGGGGCGCTCTCGGTGCGTTCCGGGCGCTCTGGGGGGCGGCCTCGGCGCCTGGCCCCTCCCGCCCTCACCTTCGGTGGAAGGTTTCTCCGAAGGGCTTGGGGCTTGGGCGCCCGCGGGAGCGCGCGCGACCGCCAGATGGAGGGGGCCGCAAGCGCCGCGGCGTCGCGCGGCAGAGGGCGCCCCCAGCGGGCCCAGCCCCCGCGGCCTGTTTGCGAGGCGGGAAGCGGTCCGTCGCCGCCGCCTTGGCGATCGCTCTTCCGTGGCCACCGAAAACCGCCCCCCCAGGCGGTGGTCGCGGACGCATCCCCGCCGCAGCTCGTTGGCCGATCCTCCCGAAAATGCCCCGTGGAGTGGCGCGGCTGGGCCGAGCCAGAAGTCGGTCGGGGTCGGAGGCGCGGGCCTCCGCGCCGGGCGCGGCGCCCCTGCCCATCTGCGCCGCCCCAGCGCCGTCGCCGGCGCGGGGCTTAGCGCGGGCCCCAAAAACTCCGCGCGGACCTCCGACGAATTGTTCTGCGTGTCTGTGTGTATGTGTGTTTCTGTGTGTTTGTGTGTGTATATGTGTTTCTTTGTGTGTGCGTGTGTGTAACAAGTGTGTGTGTGTTTGTGTGTGTGTGTGTGTATGTGCGTGCGTGTGTGTGTGTGTGTGTGTGTGTGTGTGTGTTTGCGCGTGCGCGTGCGTGTGCGCGCGCGTGAGTCATGCGTTGTTCGGTCGTTCGATGCTCCCTGCTCCGAGGCCCGCAGTTTCAGTTGCCGCCGCCGGGCGGGGGGCCGCCGATGGGGGAAGCCGCGGGCGCCGCGGCGCCGCCAAATTTCTGTCGGCGGCGGCTCGGGGCAAGACGTGATCAGGTAAGACGGGCAACTTGTCCTAGCGAACGGACCCCTAGGCAGTTGCCGGGTGCCTGCTCGCTGATGGGAAAAACGCGGGCCGAAGAAGCGCGCGCGTGTCGTGCGCCTTTTGGGCCCTCGGTAGCCGTTCAGGGGCCGTGTCGGGCCCCTCTAGGGCCGCTTTCCAGCGGCCCTCGATTCCCCCCCCGCGCCTCTTGGCCCCCCCTGGCCGCCCACCAGAAGTTGGCGTTTGGCTTAGAGGGTGGCAGGTGCCCAGCGCTGCTCTCGGACTCCCCATGCTGCGTGGCCTGCGCAGTCCATGCGCGACGCGGCCAGACCCTCGAACACTGGGCGCCGTGAAGCTGCGTGGTGCAGCGTGCCCATGGCCACCTGCGACGGCAGCGGGGGCGCGCGCTTGGCGGGCGCACTCCTGCGTTCCACAGCGGACGCCTTGGCTGCTCAGAGGTTTGCTCATGAGGACTCGTTGTGGCCGGCGCCGCGCTTCCAAGGCGCGATGACGCAGCTGGCGAGCTAACGTTTCGCCTGTGAGATTGATTGGTTCGCGCGCCTGGGTTGACGCTCTCACTGAGATGCCCAGTTGGAATCTAGCGCGGCTGTGGCAGACCTGTGCCGTGGTGCGATTGTTGGGCGTGGGGCCAGTGATGCATGCCTCTGCGGTGGCTGCCTGGATGCTGCGACAGCTCTCGCATGTCTGGGGGCCGCGTGGCAGTGATGGCTAGTGGGGATGCGCGGCTATCTCGGCCCCGCCGCCCCGCGGCGAGCCTCGCGGCGACGGCCGCCCCCGCGTCGATGCTGGCGTGCTAAACGTGTGCTATCGTGGCCGGCCCCCCTGAGGCGTGGGTGGTTCTTCCGTCGGCTCGGCTGATCGTGCAGCTCGTGGCGCAGACGCAATTGGACGCGCGTGACTTCTCCCGCCGTCACTTGTCGTCAACCAGCTGGGTACTGAGAAAGAAATTCCCGCGTTGTGCCGCAGCGCAGGTGGCCCTCGGCGCCCCCGACCTGGGCGTTGTCAAGGCGCGTTGCGGCCCCGGCGTCGGCGCAGCTCTGGTGGCGCCGATGGCTGCGTCCCAGGATGAAAGCTGGGTCGAGATTCGCAGGAAATCGCCCGAGCTGATGCCGCGCGCGAAATCGCTGTCGACGCCCATGCCATCAGCTTCTGAAGCCGCCCTCGCGTTCCCTGGCAGCGGTGGTGGCGCGGCGCGAGGTGCCCCGTCCAAGTCTGCTGCGCCCGCTCGCGACGGCGAGCCTGGCGCTGTGCATTTGCGCATCGTAGGCGGCTGCGCGGCCTGCGGGGGGCGCGCGGTGATCTGCGGTGTTCGCTCGCGTGCGACGTTGGCCCTGAGGGCCGTGGTCGGACCCTCGGCGAAGTTCCCCCGCGGGCGACTTCGCCTCGCGGGCGGCGCCGCCGCCTGCTCGCGCGGTTTCCCCCGAAGCCGCTGCCAATGCGCGGGGCGTGTCAACTCGCCGGTCGTCGGGGGCCCCGAGTTGCCTGGCCGGTTGGGCGGTGGCGCCCGCGTTGTAGTTTGGTGACATCGCGGTTAATTCGCGGGCCCCCTGGGGCCCGCTCTCGGGCGCGGCGATGGGGCCCCGGCCCGGATAGCTGCCGGCGGCCCCAGGGCTGGCCGGCCTTTCGGCGCCGCTGTCCCGAGGATTCGGGGGGCGGGCCCCGAGCGCAGCGGCAGTGCTGACCGTTGTGACCCTGGCGAGGGCGGCGGCGTTGAAGGCCAGAAGGCGGCGGTGGGGCGGCAGGCGCGTCGCGGCGCCCGTGGCTCTGCGCGGTCGCGAGTGATGCTGCTGACCGAAACGCGCGGGCCGAGTCGGCCATCGGCCGCGTGTCTTCCGGCGTCGGCAGCGCGGCGGCGCGGCTGGGCCCTGGCCGCGGCGCGGCGGGCGCTCTGGCGACCGCAAGTGGGCCGGCGTCCTCGGAGCTGCCGATGGGGCCCCAAGCCTGCGTTGATTCTTATGTCGCTGCACCTTCTAGAAAGGCTGCGCGTCGATCTGAGCCGGGGGCAAGCCCCTGATATGTTCCGGCGAGTGGCCAACAGCGCCCCCCCAGGTCTGAACTGGCATGTGAATCGGCACCGCCGAGGTACTCCAACCGAGAGCCCCATCAGCGAGCTGCCGCGCGGCGCCCGGGAAGGCGGCCCGCGGCTGCGAGGCGCTCGGCTGAAAGCTGCTCGGCCGTGGAGAGGCGTATCAGACGCGTGGAGTGGCGGCGGCGCTCGCGGCTCGAGGGTCAAGCCCTTGTCAGTGTCAAGGGTCCGCGGCGCGCTCGCCTTATCGTTGTGAATGTGATCTGTGTTGGTCCTGGGTCATGCCTGCGAAACCTCCGAAGGTGGGAGGTGAACGCAAGGCGCTTGCGATGTTGTTGGGTGCGTGCTCGACAATGCGCCCCGCTCGCCTGAGCGTGGTCGTGGGATTGTTGAACTCAGGCTCTCTCGCTGGGTATGGGTTGCTTCGGGGCTGGAGCAGAATCGTGAATTTGCTGGCCATTGCGCCGACCGCTCGGAGTAGCGGCCAGCTGTAGCCTTCCAGCGACTTTGCAGCTTTACCATTGAGTGGGCCGCTCGGAATCGCAGTGCGACGAACTGCGAGAGCAGCAAGTTGGTGGTTTCGTTGCGTCGCCTCGAGAAACCGAAGGGCTCATGATTGGCCTGTCGGAGTGGCTCTTCGCCGGAGGGGCCGAACTGGGTGGCGAAGTTCGCAAGAGGGTCGGCGACGGCGTCCTCCATTTGGCCCTTGGCCATGCCACCCTCAGTCATCTCCGCGAAGTTCACGGAGCGAGCTAATTCCGGGCGGCGCCACCAAAGTTCAAGATGATGGCGGCGCGTGGCTGGGCACTACCAGAAATAGCAAAAACGATCCGCGCGAGCAAATCCTGGACCCAGTGACGGAATGGGTAATTCGACGGACTCGCGTTCAGGCGACTAGGCAAATAGCTCACAAAAAGTGCCCCAACTGTTTCCACGTGCGCCTCCGGTTGTCCGGTTTTTCCATGTATCATGCAAGGGAACAAAAGCAAGAGCGCCACGAAGGGGATGATGCTGTTGCTGCCCCATGGCGCCAATGCGCAGACCATCCTCTGAGCGACTCCACCACGAAAAAAACTGCGCAGGCGCCTTGGGGCTCGGCCCTGCACACGTTCGAACGCCAACGTGAAGTTTGGGATCGCCGTAGTAGTGCTGATGACGCTGGCTGGGGCCGAGGATGGTGAAACAGGTGCATGAATGAGCTGTGCGTCACTCGGGTTGCGCAGCATGGCTACTACGATTTAAGCCAAAACCACTGCGCACAACCCCAATCCTTGTTCTGGCCCAGTCATCCGGCACAACGCGACGAACGCCCCGCGACCAATACTAATGTGATGGTGGCGTGGGGTCCCAGGCGTCGTGGCCCCTCCGGGGGTGGAATTCCTCCACGTGCGCGACTGTTGCCCACGCAGCCGGGGTCACACGGGGTCCTTCACGGTCGGACGTCTGCCTCATCGTGCCCGTGAGCGCCCGTGGCGAAGTGCCCGAAGGGTTGCAGAGCAACCGTAAGGACTGGTTGTTCAGGAGCTGGTAGGGAAGTGCGGTTGTGCGTCCACGTCGCACGTTGCGCAACTTCCATGGATCGCAGACTGGGATCGCTCCAGGCTGCGGTGCCAACTAGCATTGCGGGGGTTGGTTGAAGCAGAGGATATGCCAGTGTAGTAGGCACCGGATGTGAGTCTCGAAAGAGCATGTCGCGCTGGCGCTGAGTCAGATGGTCACCAAACATCCGATTCGTGTGATGATGAGGAGGAGGAGCATGAACAGGAGGAGGAAAAGGAGGGGGAGGAGGAGGAGGAGGAAGAGGAGAAGGAGGAGGAGGTCGTCTCCTCCTCCTCCTCCTCCTCCTCCTCCTCCTCCTCCTCCTCCCTCTTCCTCCTCCCTCCCTCCTCTTTCTCTCTCCTCCCTCCTGCTCCCCTCCCTCCTCCGGCGCGAACCTCGTCGCCGTCGCCGTCGCCGCCATCGTCCTCCTCGTCGTCGTCGTCGGCCTGAGCAGCGCGGAGACGCCGCCGTGGCCGCCGTGGGCCGCCAGGTGCTCCGGGAGGAGGCCCCAGCGATTGCGCCTCGCGGGGTCGGCGCGGAGCCGGAGGAGCGTCCTGCACGCCACGGCCTGGCCGCTCCTTTCGGGAACATGGGAACACGGGGCGAAGAAGGAGGAGGAGGAGGTGGAGGAGGACGAGGAGGGGGAGGAGGGGGGGGAGGAGGAGGAGGAGGAGGGGAGGAGTGGGAGAGATGATGATGATGATGAGGAGGAGGAGGAGGAGGAGGAAGGAGGAGGAGGAGGAGGAGGGAGGATGATGATGATGATGATGATGATTGATGATGATGATGATGATGATGAGGAGGAGGAGGAGGAGGAGGAGGAGGAGGAGGAGGCGGAACGCGAGGGGGAGAAGTCGAGTGGAGGGGGATGGTGGGGCGGGAGGAGAAGGGGAGGGGCGGGAGTGTGAGGAGCAAGGGAGTGAGACGGCGGGGCGAGGTGAGGGAGAGAAGGTGAAAGGGGAGGGCGGCGTGGGGGGGAAAAGGACGAGGACGAGAGAGAAGAAACGAGGAGGGGGATGAGAGGGAGGAGGGGGGAGGGATGAGGGAGGAGGCACAAGGGCAGCAAGGGTATCGAAGAGAAAGGGGAGGGTGAAGACGAGGCGGAAAACGTGCTACAAAGGCCACGCACTCCTGCAGTTGTCAAAGCGATCGGCGTGGCTCCCCTTCATCCTCCTCCGCCCCCCTCCTCCTCCGCCCCCCTCCTCCTCCTCCTCCTCCTCCTCCTCCTCCTCCTTGTTCTCCTCCTCCTCCTCCTCCTTGTTCTCCTCCTCCTCCTCCTCCTCCTTGTTCTCCTCCTCCTCCTCCTCCTCCTCCTCCTCCTCCTCCTCAGGACTCAGCAGCAAAGAACATGGTCCCTTGTGAACGCAAGAAAGGAAACTACATTCAGCCAGTACGAACTGGCCTGGTGTGTCGTTACAGTGGCCTGCGTACGGGAACGTAGAATAAAACCAAGGTCTCTGGAAGTCTCCTGGGGTGCTCAAAAGTCTCTGGATGTCACCGGAGACTCTGGCGGCACCCAGAAATTTCCTGGACGTCCAGAAATGCTGAACAATCGTGCGAACTCCTATGTGGTCCTCCTCCCCTGCTTTGAATTCGCCTGCAGGATGTAATAAAAGCTAACCATGACGCCTCGCTACTTCGTGGCGTCACCTCGTTTTGCCTTGACCCGCATGGCTACATACGGAGGGGGGTAATGGTGAGGAGCCAGCGTAGAGGGCAGAACAACTACCCTCACATTCAGCAAGCAACCCGTGCAAGCAAAACACCGTAATTCGCAAAGGCAGCTGTGCCAGCTTCCGGCGAGCTTCCGCCGGCTTCCGCTGGCGGAGGCGGCCTCGTTTTACTTCCGCCGCCTTCCGCCGAGGAAGAGATGGCAACTCCTTCGATCTTCGGTGGCGGGGACCCTCTAGGAACGCTCCATGTGGCAAAAGGCATCCTTGGGGCGCTCGGAGTGGCTCTTCCTCCCCTGCCGGTGCTCTGCCGAAGCCTGGGGGCGACCCGCTCCTCGCGCAGCGGTGGAGAGGCGTGTCCTCCCGGAGGTCCCCGTCGTTAAGCTGCGCCTGGCAGCCCCGCGAAGCTCCGCAGCACTCCAGCCACCTCGCGGCCGCCGCGGGTGCACTGCCGAGCACGGTGCCCCGTGGCTGCTGGGCCGTCTCGCGCTCGAGGGCTGTCTTGGGCGGCGCGCCCGGGGGGGAAGTGAGAAGGGGCGGGCCCTCTCCGAAGGCTCGGAAGTCCCCAGGCCTTCTGAGAAGTTTTCTGCGCCTTCCCCTACGGCGCAGAACACTTCTCAGAATGCGCGAGGGTTTCTGATAAGTCCCGTCGCCTTCTGAGAAGGCCTTGTCCTTCTCGCTTCCCCCCCTCGCTTGCCGCCGAGCACTGCCGAGCACGGTGCCCCGTGGCTGCTGGACCGTCTTGCGCTCGAGGGCTGTCTGCAACATGCCCAGAAAGACCCGCGCAGCACGGACGCGCTCACCAAGCAGGCACCACCACCGGTGCAAAGACGTGCGCACGAACTGTGTGTGTGTGTGTGCGTGTGATTTAGGTGGGGCATGTCCTCCAACAGGCGGATTTTGAAAGAAAAACGAAGAATAGTCAACGAAGGCTCACCAATAATCAGCAATCGTCGCGAAATCGTCCCCGTGCTATTGTTCGACTATTCTTGAATATTCCTCCTGTAGGGGACATGCCCGACTTGCGTGTAGTTGCGGCGCTGCGAGCTGAGGGCCGAGGCGAGAGGAGGCGAGGCGCGCCATCGGCACGCCTCCCCGCCCAGCCGCGCGATGCAGCCTCTCGCACGCAAGGGGCGCCTGTTGGCGGCGCGCACAAGGATCACTGCACCGACCTTGCAGACGTGCTGCAGCGGATTTTTGCGTGGATTGCTGTCAATGCACAAACCCCAAAACGGCGAGCGAAAAACGAAGTGAATTTCACGTGGATTTGTTATAGTCTTCATTCCTGCCCCCCGAAAAAAACCCGCACGAAATTCATTGTGAAATCCCGAACAAAATTCTCCAAGACAATCTGGGCCATCCCAATGTTTTCCGAACGAAATCCGCTCTGCGATGTTGGTGCCATGACAAGGGGGTAGGGGGAGAGTGGAAGGCTTCTTAGAAGGAGGCTGCTTCTTAGAAAGCTTCGGCCGTGCATCTATAGAACAGGCCCGCACCTTCTAAGAAGCAAGGGTGCTTCTAAGAAGCCTTCTCCCCTCCCGCTACCCCTCTCTGCGCATGGCCGAGCCTGCGCAGAAGGATTCCGATCTACAGAGCAGCGCGTGCTTCGCTGCAGCGCGTGCCGCCGCGAGTGCGATCTGGCCGGCGCGGCGTGCTAATTATGAGCTGCGCGCGCTCTGTACGCTTCACGGGCTTACGCATGCACGTGTCCCTTGTGCTGTCCAGCCCTCTGGATCCTCCATCCTGCAGCTGTCCCGACGTCAGGCGTCGTGAACTAATCAAAACGTAGTGGAAACATCGCGACTGGAAGCCCCCATCTCAGTGCACCACTTCTCGAGCCAGAGGCCACCGAGGCACCGATGCTCCGAAACGGATCAGAAGCTCGGCCGCCGTGCCATGGTTTTCATTCAAAATGCCCAAATGTCGGCGGAGGAAAACGAAACTCCGCTCATAACCTGTCCCTGGACCCTCCAGGGTTCTGCGCCCAGCCGTGGCGACGAGGTATAAGGTCATCAAGCGAACAGCGGGGAATAGGGATGATGATGAGACGAGCACGCCATGCGATAGCACACCATCGATCATACGAGACGAACGCGGTATGGGATATCAGTTCCAGCCACACGAGATGAGCACGCCCTGCGATCACATTCCGCCACATCGGGCAAGCTTGCCATGGGCATGGGATGAGCTGGCCAAGCCGCTGCGAAGGCAGCAGCCCACCAGACGTTGCCCTGCTCGGCCGCGGCGTGAACGCCCCCGGCCGGCGCCGCCGGCGCCAGCTGCGAGGAGCCCCCTGGAGCTGGGGCGGGGGGGGGGGGCTGCCGCGTGGATCTCGGGCGACGAGGGCACTGAAGGATCGTGCGCGCATCGCAAACGATGATGGTGGTGATGACGATGACGATGACGATGGCGATGACCCCACAATGCTGACGGCAACGAGCATCCGACTACAGGCGGCGACCGCGCCGCAGCTGCGACAGGAGGAGGATGAGCACGAGGAAGAGGAGGAGGAAGAGGAGGAGGAGGAGGAGGAGGAGGAGGAGGAGGAGGAGGAGGAGGAGGAGGAGCATAGCGTAGCATAGAAGGAGGAGACGGAGGAAGACGAGGAGGAGGAGGAGGAGGAGGAGGAGGAGGAGGAGGAGGAGGAGGAGGAGAGGAGGAGGAGGAGGAGGAAGAAGAGAAAGATTGGGGAAGGAGCGTCGGAGCAGGGCGAGTTGAGACAACGGCAGATCAAAATCGGTCCCTGAACCCCTCGCACTTTCCAAACGCACCAATTTTCCGAGCTGCGTCCAACCGTGGCGACGAGGGGGCTTCCCACATGCCAACCACCGTTGTCTCACCTCGCCCTCCTCCAATGAGAGCGTTGCCTCTCCCAGGAGGACGGCGTGGAAGCTGAATACCGCCCGCCCGTCTCGGGAAGCCCAGACAGCGCGCCCGAATGCGCCAGCGGCGGGGTGCGATGACGATGGCGATGATGATGACGATGCCCATGTCGAAGCCGATGATGATGATGATGCTGCTGCTGCTGCTGATGATGATGATGATGATGATGATGATGATGATTCTGGTGATGACGAGGATGATGATGACTATGCTGATGATGATGATGATGCTACTGGTGATGGTGAGATGGTGATGATGACGCTGATGATGTTGATGTTGATGATGGTGGCGATGCTGATAATAATTATGATACGTGCTGATGACGATGCTTCTGCTGCTGCTGACGATGCCGATGTCGAAGCCGATCATGATGTTGATGATGCTGATGATGATGATGGTGATGATGATGGTGGTGGTTATGATGGTGATGATGATGGTGATGCTGATGCTGCTGATGATGATGATGGTGATGCTGATGCTGCTGCTGATGATGATGATGATAGTGGTGGTTATGATGATGACGATGATGATGATGATGATGATGATGATGATGATGATGATGATGATGATGATGATGGCCGTGGCGATGCTGCTGATGATGCTGACACCGATGATGATGGCGATGCTGATGCTGATGTTGATGCGGTTGATGGTGATGGTGGGGATGACGACCGATTTGCTTGTGTAGTTCAGCCATGTGAGGTGTTTCCGAACGGTCGTGTCGGCATTTACCTCAACTGCTGCGTCTTACTGAGAAGACTGCAGACGGCTGGCGACATTTCGATCCCTGGTGGCCACGCCCGCCAGGGCAAAGAGAGGCATGACATCATCAACTGTCGTGCGCTTGCCTGCGATCGAATTGCTTGCGCTGAGAAGCCAGGTGTGCTCCAGCAGCGCTTCGGCTGCTGGTAACTCTGCATGTATAACTGTCTCTCTGGGGAGAAGGGTTTCGCCTCGACGAAGGCAGCGCCTTCGTGCCAGTGAGAGAATGAGCAACGCTGTTCCAACCATCGATCACCAGATTTCACTTACGACCTCCAGCAACACGAATCCATGAACATGTCTTTCTCTCTTGTCCATAATGGGGCGCACGAGCCGCCATCGAGCCGTTGATCCAGCTGATAGCAACTGCGTCATCGCCAGAGAATCCACGAGCTTAAGATGACGTCGCCAATGCACTTCCTCTTCTACACATACGCGTTTGCGTGACCTCCAAGCATTCGCTGCATCCTCTCGCCTCTTCTTCGCCTTCGTGCGCTCGACGAGGGGAAGTTAACCCGTCAATTTTCATGTGTCCAAGACACAAACCCTGGCATCCGCCAGGCTCTTCGCTGCCTTTCCAGTCCGTTGCATTCCACGCTTGGCTTAGCCATGTCCGAACGTTTGATGAGGGGGTCTCCCCACGTAGCTCTGCGCTCCTATCTGGGTCTGTGCCTTCATTGAAGGCGGGTAAACTTCGCGAGCGTACGCTCGCGCTTAACGACACTGCCGAGCTGCTGCATACACTGCATCTGCCAGCCTCTTGATGATGATGGTGGTGGTGATGGTGATGGTGATGGTGATGATGATGCTGATGATGATGATAATGATGATGATGGTGATGATGATGATGCTGATGGTGGTGATGGTGATGGTGATGGTGATGATGCTGATGCTGCTGATGGTGACGCTGCTGCTGATGATCATGCTGGTGATGATGATGAGGAGGAGGAGGAGGAGGAGGAGGAGTTGGAGGAGGAGGAGGATCATGAGATGGAGGAGGACGAGGAGGAGGATAAGAAGTCCACATCCCATACCTCAGGCTGCTACACCTCCTCCTCCTCCTGCTCCTCCTGGCCTGGTCGTGGTGTTCCTCTTCCTGGTGCTCGTCGCCCTCCATGTCCTCGTCCTCGTCAATGTGCTCCTCCTCTTCCTCCTCCTGATGCTCGTCGTTGTCCTCCTTCTCGTCGCCGTCGTCCTCCTCCTCCTCCTCTTTTGCTGCGGCCTCCTGCAACCGGCCCGCAGTGCCACCAGTTTTGTTGCCTCGCGCCCGATCATGAGCCCCAGTCAGGGGAGGCTGACGGGGATGGCACGGGGATTGCACAAGGGGGAGGTGAGCTCGCTCGCTCAACGGGTGATGAACCACGACACCAAGCAATCGAGGTCTGGGCAGAACACGGCCTCTGGGGGCGTGTGCGTCCAGGCCAGCACGTCTGGGAGGCGATGGTAGAAGTCTGTCTCCTCGTACATCGACCTGCTCTCCTCCGCGAGGAAGACCTTTGAGAAGCGGAGCATGTACGCGTCGTCCAGCTTCAGGTCCAACAGCCCAGGCGATGGAAGGCTGGTCAGATGCACGGAGCCGCCGCTCAGGCCAAGTCCCGCGCAGATCACCGAGCCGGACCTCTGGATATTGCACTGGTAGGAGTTGTACGGGTCGCGGCCCAACGCGCAAATCTTGGAGTACGCCGCCAAGGCGACGGCGGCAGCGGTGTACGGCTCCTGCAGCTCGTCGCTGCTAGTGAAGGGCACCATCAGCGTCAGCTCGCAGACCTGGTCGTCGGTCTCGCTGCAGCTCGGCAAATCCTGAAAATTGTTGGCAAGATAGTTGCATATCGCAATCGCGGCCAGCCGCATGTTGGCGTCCCTGGTGTCCGTGGCGTAGTTGGTCTGCGATCGCAGCCTGAGCTTGCAGGATGGCTCTGGTAGCATTGTCGAACCCGCGAACACGTAGCCGTCGTCCTTCTTCACCGGCGCGTACGTGTCGGTGGCCTCCACCGACGTCGCCTGCTCTCCGCTGTAGGAGCTGTAGTACAGGGAGAAGACTTTTCCAACGGCAGGGTCCACGTTGTGCATTCCGGGACCGTACTTTGCCCTCGCGGATGCCTTTAGAGGACTTCCAAAATGGGGTCCGAGTAGATGGGGTCGGAAGATCACGCCACATCGGCAACATCGGCAGTGCATCGGCGCCGTCGGCACGGAGAAAATCAGCCGACCCTGTTGGCGTATGTGAAGGGCTTGTCTGTTCGAGTCGTCGTCTCCGTCGTCCCCTTCCCCTGCGCCGTAGTCCTTAAGCCTGTCAGCAGAGGAACATCTAGCAATAGCGATGTCCTAATTGATTCGAAGGGAAGCCCCTTCCCTTTGATCCCTCCCCCGTTGGGGAGGGGGGGGAGGGGGTCAGATACGCATCCCCACCTGGGGGAGGCCCAGGCATCAGAACATACCAAGACAGGACAAGAGTGCCCCAAGAGGCCCTCGAAAGGGTCCAAGAGGGTGCCCAATCGCCAAACGATCGGTCAAAAACGCCTTCACGCCCTCCAGACTGCCCAGGAGGCCTCCACGACGCCCCAAGAAGCCTCCAGGAGCACTCCTGAGAGGGCCCCAAGAGGCAATCATGATTTATTTCCATTGATTCTGGATTTCCCTTTGGCTTTTTACAAGTTTGGGAGTTCTCACTGTTTCGGCTTCTCGCCGCTCCACGACGGCCCAAGAGGCCACCAAGATCGCCCGATGATGCCTCCAAGAGAGCCTCCTTACAACACAGAAGTACCCTGAGACAACCCAAAACGCCTCCAAGACGGCCCTAAGAGGCCCCCAAGACGGCTCCAAGAGCGTGCCCAGACGGGGTACCTGAACGGACATTTCGAGCCCTCGGCCCCGAGAGGCTCCCAGGAGGCCCCAAGAGGTGCCCAAGAGGCCCCAAGAGGTCCACAAGAGGTCCCCAGAACGCCCGAAGAGGCTCCCAAGAGGCTCCCAAGAGGCCCCCAAGCAGCTCCCCAAAGGCCCCACAATTCCCCCCCAGAGGCCCCCGAAAGCCTTCTGACGAGACCCCAAGAAGCATCCCTGAGGACTCTGGCCCACTTCAGCGTCGTCGTCGCCCCCGCCGCTGCCGTCGTCGTCGTCGTCGTCGTCGTCGTCGTCGTCGTCGTCGTCGTCGTCGTCGTCTTCGTCGTCGTCGTCGTCGTCGTCGTCGTCGTCGTCGTCGTCGTCGTCGTCGTCGTCCCCCTCCAGGGTCGGTGGCGCCGGCCGTACGGCCTTCGCAAATCGGGCTCCACATCGAGCCGCATCTCGGCGGCGAGCGAGGGGGGAAGTGAGAAGGAGAAGGCCTTCCCAGAGGGCTCGGAACTCCCCCCGCCCTGTGATAATTTCTGTAAGACTTCCCCGAAGACACAGAACACTTCCCAGAAGGCCGGAGGACTTCTGAGAAGTCCCGCCGCCTTCTGAGAAGGCCTCCTTCTCACTTTCCCCCCCTCGCTCGCCGCCGAGCATCGCCGATGCCTCGGCGATGCGGCGCGATCCTCCGACCCCCTTCTGCTCGAAGCCCCTCTGGGAAGCCGAGGCCTTGCCGCGGCCATGCCGTGCCGCGTCCTGGCCCGCCGCGGTCCGGAGGCCCCAGTCCTGCGGGACCAGCTTTCCACCACCACTGCCATGGGCAGGGCGGGGGAGAAGGGAAGATGGGGAGGTCCTCTTCCTCCTCCTCCTTCTTCGCCTCCTCCTCCTCCTCCTCCTCCTCCTCTTCCGCCCCCTCCTCCTCCTCCTCCTCCTCCTCCTCCTCCTCCTCCTCCTCCTCCTCTCTCCTCCTCCTCCCTCTCCCCCTCCTCCTCCTCCTCCTCCTCCTCCTCCTCCTCCTCCTCCTCCTCCTCCCTCCTCCTCCTGCTCCTCGTCCTCCTCGTCCTCCTCCTCCTCCTCCCTCCTCCTCCTCCTCTTCCCCTCCTCCTCCTCCTCCTCCTCCTCCTCCCTCCTCCTCCGCCTCCTCCTTCCTCCTCCTCCTCCTCCTCCTCCTCCCACTCCCCCTCCTCCTTCTCCTCCTCCTCCTCCTCCTCCTGCCCCTCCTCCTCCTCCTCCTCCTCCTCCTCCTCCTCCTCCTCCTCCTCCTCCTCCCTCCTCCTCCTCCCTCCTCCTCCTCCTCTCGCCTCCCCCTCCCCCTCCTGCTCCTCCCCCTCCCCCTCCTCCCTTTCCAATCTGTGGTAGTGATGGTGAAACATCGGCCCATCAAGTCCTGCAGGGACGCGTTCGCCCGCGCCGCCGCGGCCGAGGAGCTGTGCAAGGCGAGGCTGCCGCGCCCGTAGTCTGCACTCTCGGGCCGCCGCGCGACGTCCTGGCTGATGGCCGCGCGCGTGCCCCAGTCCTCGTGGGCGGAGAGCTCGGGTGTTGCTAGAAGTGCCCCTGGCCCAGGGTGCCCCCAGCTTGTCGCTGCATTTTGGAGCCCAGGAGGCCCTCTGGGCATCGTGAGGGGTGCTCTGGAGGCCGTCTGGGCCCCCCGGAGGAACCCCTGGGGGCACCTTGGGCCAGGGGCACTTCTCTCGCAACAACCGCAGGCCACGTCCCTGTCCGCGGCCTCGCGGGCCGGGCCCCTGCGCCGCGACCCCGCGGGCACGGGGCGCTCGTCTCGCGGAGGCCCCCCCCGCGCGGAGCGCCTCCGTGCGACCGCGCACAGTCCACCCGTTATCATGAGGATGCGCGGCAAGAAGGCGAGGGCCTTGGAGGGCCCAGTGGACCTTCCTCGAACGAGGCTGGCCAGGGAGAGTCGCAATGCGGAAGGGCCGACGGGGCAAGGATGCAAAAGGGTCCCCCTTGGAAAGGGCTGCGCACCCTTACCGTGCGGGCCGGCCGTGTCCACGGGGCCGCGCCCCGGAGGAGTCCAGAGACCGCGAGGGCGCGGAGACACAGTCGGGGCGTGGACCCAAGGAACCCTAAGCAAGGAACGAGGCCCCCGGGGAACGATGAAGGAACCCTAAATAAGGAACCCAAGGAACCCTAAATAAGGAACCCAAGGAACCCTAAATAAGGAACCCAAGGAACCCTAAATAAGTTGCAATTCGGTATTCCATCGGGAACTTAAGGAAAACCTGAGGCCAACCGCAAAACAACGAATAAGGAGCACTGAGCCCCTCCCACACGCCAAAGGGTTCCTTCCTCAGCGCCCCGACTGTGCCGCGGCAGAGGTCCGGCAGCCGCGCGCCCGGCGGCTCCGCCGCGGCCGCGCGGCGGAGCTCCGCGCCCCCCGCGGCCGCCACCAGCCCCAGCAGGCAGGCCGCGCGGGCGGCCTGCCGGCGGCGCGTTATGTCGCTGCGCATGGCGCGCAGGCGCTCCCCGACGATCGGGGAGACGTAAGACTCGGGTACGGGGGACGCGGGTTGGCCTGACGGGGTCCATCACAAAAATGACGAGACGCAATCTGAAATTTGACGCGAGCTCCCGCTGCAAACATCCCACGAAAACTGGACCGTCAAAATCCAGGACGCGCTCGTAAAAAAACGTCGGCAAACCCGAATTCCAGCTTACCCGAGTCACGAGTCTTACGTTCCCCCGAGACGGGCGGCCGGGTTAGAGCTGCATTCGGTCCCGGGGGAGGGAGGCGCCGGCAGCGCACTGGCGCCCAGACTTGAGCCCGAAGGGGACGACGATGCAACACGGGTCTCACGCGAGTGTCGGCGCAGACGACCCCGTTCTCTTGTGTGGCTCAAATGGGTACGGGGGAAGCTCGCCATCTCTCGGAGGTCCCTTCCCCGTGCGTTTTTGGGCTTCGTGCGCGTGTACACCTGGAAATAGGATCCCGAAAACTATCAGCTACGAGATCTGGGCCAGCTTCCGGGAAGTTTCTTAGAACAAGTTCTTAGAACAAGCCCGAGCCAATTTCTTAAGAAACGCTGGCCCAGCTTTTCGGGAGGAGGTGCCTTAATCAGATGCTCGACTGTACTCTCTCGCTAGATGACTCAACAGGCTCCTCGATGGTCCTCGCTGAGGAAGAATGCGCACGTCCGAGCGGTGCCAAGGAAGGGTGGGGGAGGGGCAGTCAAGGGTGAGGGGGAGCGCGGAGGAGAGGGGAGGGACATGGGACGGGGGAGAGGGGGGAGGCGCGGAGGGGCGGAGAGGCGAGAGTGGGTGGGGAGGAGCAGGGGGAGGGGAGAGTGCAGGAGAGGGTAAGGGGATGGGGAGAGGAGGGTGGGAGGGGGATGGGACGAGGGGGGGCAGGGGAGGAGGGACTCGTGGAGGAGAGGGATGACGCGAGGGAGGCGAAGGGATACAGGGGAGGATCTGGGCGACGGCTCCGGGAAGGGAGGTGGGGAGGCGAGTGGACGGGGGAGGGGATGGATGGCAT
>CAUYUJ010014369.1:102586-150086 GCA_963575745.1 Prorocentrum cordatum | reverse complement strand
CCAGCTACGACAACAACGGCTCCCGCTCGGCACTCCTTCACAATTTACCCCGAGACACCCTGGCGAGAAGCCCCCGAACTCAGGAACGGCGCGCTCGCTCGAGATTTCCTTGCAATTCAACTATGTCGGCGGAAGCCCAGCCACGACGACAAGGGCTCCTGCTCGATACTTCCTCCTCACGATTTACTCTAAGAGCCCCTGGCCAAGAAGGCCCCCGAACTCAGAAACGGCGCTCTCGCTCGAGACTTTCGCGTAATTCAGGCAAATTGGTGGAGGCCCGGACACGGCGACAAGGGCCACCCGTGATCAGAGAGGCCCCCGAACTCAGGAACGGCGCTCTCGCTCGAGACTTCTTCGCACTTCAGTCGGTGCCCGACAAGGAAGAGATGACCCCCGAAAAGGGGTGCAATCGAAGACGAAGTGGGCGGTCATCGAGGGTTGGGGTATACGGGATGCAAGACACGCGTGCCGGTAAGAGCGAACAGTCTTAAAATGATTGTTGTTGTTGTTGTTGTTGTTGTTGTTGTTGTTGTTGTTGAACTCTCACTACTGAAGAATAATTATTGTTGATCCCCCCTCTGGTGCACATTGTATTGTTCAATTGAAGTGCCCCTCCCGGGCTCGCACCTTGCTTGTTTTTTGATCAAGGAAAGTCTTGAGGCTCAAACTGCGCCCTTGGCCCCCGGGTTACACCAACAACGGCTCCCCCCTGAGACTTCCTCACAATTCAGCCAGGACCTCCGCCCCCGCCTGATATTATTCAGGAATCGCGCTCTGCTTGGGACTTCATTACAGTATGTTCCGGAATCGCTCTCTCGGCGCTCTGGAGTCGCGCTGTCGCTGGAGACTTGCTTGCAATTTACTCAAGAATAGCGCCCTTGCGCTTGAATTTCTTGCAATTTTCTCGAGCGCCGCGCCCCCGAAACTCAGGCACCCATGAGCCGCGCTCACGCGTAGGACTCACTCACAGATTACTTAGGAATCGGGATCTCGCTGCCCTTCGTGGCCCCGTTACAGCCCTTCGTGGCCCCCTCGCTGCCCTTCGTGGATCAGTTGCAGCCCTTCGTGGCCCCCTCGCTGCCCTTTGTGGCCCCCTCGCTGCCCTTCGTGGCCCCCTCGCTACCCTTCGTGGCCCCGTTGCAGCCCTTCGTGGCCCCCTCGCTGCCCTTCGTGGCCCCTTTGCGCCCCTTCGTGGCCCCGTCGCTGCCCTTCGTGGCCCCGTTGCAGCCCTTCGTGGCCCCCTCGCTGCCCTTCGTGGCCCCGTTGCAGCCCTTCGTGGCCCCCTCGCTGCCCTCCTTCGTGGCCCCGTTGCAGCCCCTCGTGGCCCCCTCGCTGCCCTTCGTGGCCCCGTTGCAGCCCTTCGTGGCCCCCTCGCTGCATTTCGTGGCCCGGTTGCACCCCTTCGTGGCCCCCTCGCTGCCCTTTGTGGCCCCATATATGTATGCCCTTCGTGGCCCCCGCTCGTTCGCGCTCGTCGTGGCCCCATATGCATTCCGTTCGTGGCCCCGTTGTCGCCTTTCGTGGCCCCGTTGCACCCCTTCGTGGCCCCGCCCTTGCCCTCCGCGGCCCCACATGCGCATGCACTTCGTGGCCCCCGCTCGTTCGCGCCCGTCGTGGCCCCATGTGCATGCCCTTCGCGGCCCCGCTGTCGCCCTTCGTGGCCCCCTCGCTGTCCTACGTGGCCCAGTTGCTACCCTCAGTGGCCCTGGATTATCTGCCCTTGGTGGCCCCCGCTCGTTCGCGCCCTTCGTGGCCCCATACGCATTCCGTTCGTGTCCCCGCTGTCGCCCTTCGTGGCCTACTTCGTGCCCATCGTGGCCCTGCGGTCGTTCTCTCTCTCGCTCTCGCTTTCGCTCGTCGTCGTCGTCGTCGCCGTCGTCGTCGTCGTCGTCGTTGCCGTCGTCGTCGTCGACGTCGTCGTCGACATCGTCGTCGGTCCCCTATCCGTCTCTTTTGGGGTCGGGTTGCCGCCGATCAGCGCTGCCGCTGGCCAGGCCGACGGTCCGCGGCCGACCCCCCAAAAGGGGTACGCTCGAAGACGAAGAGGGCGGGTATCGAGGGTTTGGGAAATACGCGTTAACTGACACTCGAGCAGATAATAGCGAACAATATTAAACTGATTGTTGTTGTTGTTGTTCTTGTTGTTGTTGTTGCTGTTGTTGTTGTCGTTGTTATTGCTGTTTGTATTTGTTGTTGACGATCATTTTTGTTGGGGCGGCGTTGCCGCATGTGGTCCAGGCCCACGGTGGCCCTGGCTCTCCCAGGGGAGGCCCAGATGGCCTCCAGACCCCCCCCCCCCCACACACACACACACACACAAAATGCAAAAAGTGGAGGGCCCCAGGCGGCTCTCTGATAGCGCGAGATGCTGGTGGCAACACGGTGTCCAGGACCACCTCTGGCAACCGCCGGCTCTTCCCCTGCAGACAGCAGCGCCTGCGCTTACACCGCCCCTCTCGCCGTGGTACTCGAGAGAAGGCGGGGACAAATGTAGGCGCCGAGTGCTGCCTCTGCCTCCCCCATTCCTCCGTTTCAAGACTCGCCGCCGTCCGGGGACATGGGGCCACTGCACTCTCCAGCGTCCAGAGTGCCCGAGGTCGAGGTCGAGGTCGTGGTGGTGATCGTGGTCGTCCTTTTCGCCGCCGTAGTCGTAGTCGTCGTCGTGGTCTTGGTCGTTGTCGTCTTGGTGGTCGTGGTCGTGGCCGCCGTGGTCGTCGTCGTGGTCGTCGTCGTGATCGTGGTCGCAGCGTGATAGTCGTGGTCGTGGTCGTGGTCGTCGTCGTTGCCGCTGCCGCCGCCGCCGTGGCCGCCGCGCTCGCCTCACCGCCGTCGCCGTCGCAGCCGAGGGCAGTCTCCTCTCCTCCTCCTCCTCCTCCTCCTCCTCCTCCTCCTCCTCCTCCTCCTCCTCCTCCTCCTCCTCCTCCTCCTCCTCCTCCTCCTCCTCCTCCTCCCTCCTCCCCCCCTCCCTCCCTCCCTCCCTCCCTCCTCCCTCCCCCCTCCCTCCCTCCCTCCCTCCCTCCGCCCTTCGCCCCCGCGCGGAAGGGCCGCCTCTGGCCCCGGCGCCCTCCAGCGCCTCCCGCAGCGTCGGGTCCGCCTCCGCGCCGCGAGGATCAGGGCGGCCCTGGGCCGCGGGCCGGGGCCGCGGTGCCTCAGGGCCGGGGCGGTGGAGGAAGGGGAGAAGGTGGAGGAGGAGGAGGAGGAGGAGGAGGAGGAGGAGGAGGAGGAGGAGGAGGAGGAGGGGGAGGAGGAGGCCTTCGGACCCAGACCCCCTCGCGTCGCGAAACATCGCGACGGAGGGTTTTTGTCCATGATCGGCCTCCCGCAGTCCTCGTCGCGCCCCGGGACCGTCGAAGAACTGCCCGGGATGGAAATCTGGTCCTGGGGAATGGGTCGAGACCTCCAGAAGTCCGCGCTGTGAAAACACGAGCACGATGACGGGGGTCTCGGGAGCCTCCTCATGCTGCGCCGCATCCTGCCATGCCTTCTGCTGCCAGTCGTCCTGTACCTCCTCCTCCTCCTCCTCCTCCTCCTCCTCCTCCTCTTCCTTCTCCTCCTCCTAATGCTGCCTTTTCCCCTGTCTCTTCCTCCTCTGCCCTCCTTTCTCCCTTTCTCCCTCCTTCCCTTCCTCCTCTTTTACCTCCTCTCCCCAGATGTTACTGGAGATCCCCCTGGAACTGTTGAGACTTAGTTAGATGCTTCAGCAGGCACCCCAGGAATCGAGAAAGAGGAATGATAGGCAGACAAATGTAGCACGAAAGGGATACGGACAAGGAGAAGGCGCATGAGGAGGAGGAGGAGGGTGAGGTGGATAAAGATGATGATGATGATGTTGTTGATGATGATGATGATGTTGTTGATGATGCTGTTGATCAATACGATGCTGATGCTGATGCTGATGCTGATGATGATGATGATGCTTGTGATTATGAAAATCATGATGATTGTAATGATGATGGGGATGTTGCTGATGCTGATGATGAAGACGATGCTGATGCTAATGCTGCTGATGATGCTGGACATGAGGATGCTGATGATGGTGATGCTGATGATGATTATGATGATAGTCATCATGTTGTTGCGGATGAGAATGATGATGCTGCTGATGGTGATGGTGATGGTGATGATGATGATGAGGAGGAGGAGGAGGAGGAAGAGGTTGAGGAGGAGGCGTATGAACAGGATGAGGAGATCATGCGGCTGTGACTGTATGCCCTGCGTGAATTCAAATTCATTGGCCGGACCCCTGTTGCGCATGGCTTGGATTTGCATGTTGACTCTAGATACGAGTGAGGGGAGGGGGGGGGAGGTGGAGGGCACTCAGGAGGTCCTTGGCCTTTTGGAGAATGTCCCCGAAGTGGCTGGGCTTTACAGGAAAAGCTGCCAATCTCACTGCGGGTTTTGTTGCTTGGTGCTTGTCTGGGTTCCAAAGCCCAGGGAGCACTTTGCGGACTGGGAGGAGCAGGAGGAGTAGGAGAAGTAGGAGAAGGAGGAGGAGGAGGAGGAGGAGGAGGAGGAGGAGGAAGAGGAGAGGAGGAGGACGGGGAGGAGAAGGAAGAGGAGGATAATAAGGAGGAGGAGGACGAGGAGAAGGATGATGATGATGATGATGATGATGATGATGATGATGATGATGATGATGATGATGGTGATGATGATGATGATGAGGAGGAGGAGGAGGAGGAGGAACAGCGAGCGACCTTGGGGGAATCCTCTCTTTCCACAGCGAAAGCCGGCCGCGCCTAAGCGCCAGACGCGCGGGCCGCCTCAACCAGGGGCTCGATTTCGACGACGGCCGCCAAGTCGAAGCCGTAGGCCTCGTCGAAGGTGTCGGGCACCTCTTGAGGAACGTCAGACTGGAACTCGTAGACAACGCGGTCCGGGGGACGAAATGAGCGTCGCCGGCGTAGGGTTGGGGTAGCACCCACCCCCCCAGGAGTTAGTCGAAGTACTTGTGCAGGTACATGTTCTCGGAGCATCATCTCACTGTCGCTGGAGACCAGGCTTCCATATCCGATGTGGCGCTACAGGGTGTCGGGGAATTCCTCGCTGTCGATGGGGCCGCTATCAGGGAAGACAGGTAGAGCCCCGATGACGTAGGACGGTTTCCGCACTGCTTTGTGGCAGAACTTGTGGAGCAATGAAGCCCTCGGACGTTATGCTCCCTGCTTGTGGTGCGGAGTAGCTGTCGCTGGGGAGCTGCGGTGGGGGGGCGCGGCGCCCGAATCTCCTGCCAACCCCCCGGGGACCTGCCCACGAGGAGTTCCGCCACGTAGCACCTGCGACGCCGAGGGTTGAATGTGATTCGTGGTTCCCAAACCCTGCGCTTCTCATATTGGGCACGAGGGGAGGCGCGTCGCTGCTCCAGCCCATGACCCAGTTGCGCCAGAAGCTCTTCGATGAACACCTCGCGCTTAGCTTTGCCACGCGCCCAAGTGTCCTCGCACAGCTCCTCCGCGAACAGGCGCGGAGGGTCGCCGTGCCCCCCGTCCGCAGAACGTTCGGAGAGGCGGTCGAAAGAGGGCTGCCGAAGTTGCGCACGCACGAACGCGGTGCACCAGATCATCCAATGCTGCTTGTCGCCGAGACATGTATCTTGGTAGAGAACGCTTGGGGTCGTCTGCTCCGAGACATTGAGGGTGACCGCTTGCAGGATCTCGCAGTCGTCGCATGAATGCTCCGAGGCGCTCACCGCAGCTTCCAGGAACAAGAAAGGCAGGCCAACGACGCCAAGACCATCCTCACAGAGCTTGAGACCGGGTCGTACCCACGCGAGCTGCATCCTCTGAAACCACCCCACCTGGGAGGGACCTGCCCGTCGCACGGCAGAAAAAGTGAGCTCGGCCGCGTGCTGGTGAGGCCCGATGCTGGTCATGAGAAAACTCCTGCTGTCAGAGTCCGCCGCGTCACCGGTCAAATCGCGTGGATCTTGCGCGTCGATTGCCATATGTGCAGCGATCTCCGCGGGTGGCGACCAACGTTCAGGACCGCCGCGCCCCGCGAAGCGGAATGCCGATAGCGCTCTCCTGGTCGGGTTAGGCATGCTCAATGGAGAATTGATAAAGCGCCGAACAGCAAACGCATTCATGTGCCTAAAGGCAGCTCTGCTCCAGTCTCAGCCCTCGGCGCCTCCATGACAGCCATGTTCCTGCTGCGTGTCTGTGCAGTTTTTGTCCGGACACGTTCGCGGATGTCCCAAGCCCGAAGCCATGGCGAATCGGGGGTTGACGCTGGTGGGGGTGGAGCACGCGCGAACGGCAGGATGAGGCGCTGCCGCTCCAAGAGCACTAACCATGAACGGGACGCACCAGAGGATCCAATCGTCGATGTCTTGCCAGACTTTACCCTCTGTCAGAGAGAACCACCCCTCAGCGTGCCACTCCAGATGCTCAACAAACCGCCAGGCATTTTGAGCCCCGGGGCGGGGACGTCCCTGCGGGGGGGGCTTGCCCAGAAGTGGCCGAAAAGGCAACGGCGGCACAGGCGCCTCCGCGCGCTGCTGTTGACCCGACTCGCTTTGTACGTCCCATTGCATGAGCGCCATATCACTGCCGCCTCCCTACGCCCGAAGCCAACTCGCCACCTTCCCCCCCGCCTCATCGAATGCTGCTCCGACCGACGCAGAACAGAAAACCAATATCGGAAGGTTGGCTGCCAGGCTGCGCGGTAAGAGAGGGGGGCGCTGCTCCGCCCCGTCCGAGTCTGGGAATGCTGGCCCGCCACTTTCCCCGTGTACCTGAAGCAACGGCGGGCCACTGAGTAGTGTGCTACACCTGACGCAGGGGTTGGACGTAGCTGCTCGGCCTCGGTTTCGCAGCAGTGCCACTGAGGTCGCCCTCGCCTTGCGCGCGGTCGATGTCGGCGTCCGTCGGCGAGGGGAAGCTGCGCTCGCAATGCGCTGCTGGGCCGACCCCCGCATGAGTGAGAGTTTCTGCTGGCGTCGCTCACCTCCTTGATGTGCTCGAAGAACTTCTGCCTCATGTGCGGTGACATGCGCTCGCAGGTCTGCTGGCCAACGTCGAACCCCAGGAGGGGCACCGAGCTGCATCGCGTATCTGCCGCGTCGATTGTGTGCGAGCGCAGAGGCCAAGGCAAGTGGGCGAGTCGATGAGGCCCTCACGTGGAGAATACACGTCGTTCCTTTCCAGCCGTGCTCATTTCTAGTTGTGCTCGTTTCTAGTTGTTCCTGGCCGCCTAGTGGCCAGGAAGAGGCCCTGGATAGAACAATTAGAAATGAATGGATCTTGGCCCCCCTCAAAGTAAACTAACCTTCGAAGAATTAGAAGTGAACCAAGTGTACCTTAGAACTTCGCAAACAAAAAAAAACAAAACCAGGGGGTCAGAGGAGAAGACCGTGGTGACCCACCCGCGAGCCCGCGCACATGCCCGTTGAAGTTGCGCGCTCTTAGCAGCGCCTGTCTGGGTCTGCCTATGAAACAGGTCATTGCGACTGCCGGCAGCACCAGAGACAGGACTCCCCAAAGAGTCAGCTGCACTTGCCGCCGCGCTAGTCTGGACTCCCTGCAACGGGCCAATCTCTGCCCGGGAAGCAAGTGGAAGTGTGGCGGCAGCAGGGGCCGCCTGTCTCGCTGAGCTCCGCGGCGGCCACCGCATGCGAACCAGCAGACTGCGGCTCGTCGTGGTCATGGCACGACACTTCCGTCTCCCCGGGGTCGATGTGATCGTGGGGCCCAAGGTATCTGACAACTGGAACTGGCGAAGTGGCACCTTCGCGAGACCCGGCAAAGGGCCAGTCAATGGGGGTTCACAAGTGTGGAATATGCCCCATGGCCAGAGGCCAGAAGATGGGCTAGCCGCCAGCCAGGGGATCAGGAGCGTCATCATCTCCCACCGTGATGGGACTTATGGAAGCTCGTGTGCAACCATATGCAAAATGGTAATGGTACTCTTCGTCGCCCATGATCCCGTCCTCAAATGGCGCGCGAGCTTCCTCCGTCGCGGGCCCTTCGCCGCCCATCAGCGCGACTGCAGGGGCAGCAGGGCCAGGGCGCGCATCCGCATCCGCGCTGAAGTTGTCGCGCGCCGTCGAGTAGCTGCCAGGCGCGTGCTTGGGGCCCCCTCCGTGCCCAGTAGGTCCCATGTCGTCGAATAGCGCGTCCTCCTCTGGAGTTGCGCCTTGAAGGCGCGGGGGTTGATGCGCATCGGGGCCCAGGGCGGGCTGCCGCCGCAAAGTTGAAACAATCGCGACGCTCGCGCCATCTCGCGCGCGACGGGTCGGAGGGGGCCGCCCATGTTCGCGGGCGCGGGCCCTCGTCGCAGCATCCCTCCGCGCGGCGACGCCGGACACAGGATTTCTGGCATGTAGCAGAAGACGTTGTCGTGGAATGGCTCCAGAGCGCCAGCCTCTCAAGCGCAGCCCCCCTGCCGAGGCCCTTCTGCGGCGCGGGTCGGAGATCCCGGCGGGCCAATGTCCAGGGGCAGGATCAATCCACGTCTCGAAGCCATCGCGTCGTAGCAGATCTGTCACGCGCGGCGCGCGCCGGAGCATCCAGCCGTCGCGGTCCGCTCCGCGCGCGGTGCGAGCATGCGCGGGCGGTGACCAATCTCGGCCCCCACAGTGAAGCCCCGCCTGCGATTTCCCGCCCGCGCTGTTCAGGTCGGGGGGGAGGGGGGCGGCCGGGGCCGCATTGCTGTCGGGCGCGCGGGAACTCGATCGAGAAGTTGGCGGGGGGCACGCGGCGCAGAGATCACTCGCCATCGCTGGAAGGCGCCCGCTCCCCCCAAGGACCTTCGAAGATTGCGTCGTTGCCCTCGACTTCGCCCCGGCCCAACCCCAGTCCGGGGCGCGTCGCGGGGCGGCGCCCCCCTGCGAGATGGCAGCGGCGGGGCCTCTGACTTCTGCGCCGCTGTCGGGCGAAGCAACAATGGAAGAATGCGCAAGGAAAAAGAAGGAGAGCGCGCGCCCAGCACGCGTAAGAAGGAGGCTCTCGAGGGGGAGGAGGAGGAGGAGGAGGAGGAGGAGGAGGAGGAGGAGAAGGAGGAGGAGGAGGAGGAGGAGGAGGAGGAGGAGGAGGAGGAGCGGGAGGAGGAGGAGGAGGAGGAGAAGGAGGAGGAGGAGGAGGAGGAGGAGGAGGAGGAGGAGGAGTAGGAGGGCCGCCGTCAGGTCGCCGGCGCAAGCGGGGGTGCATTTTGCCCGCCTGGGCGCGAACGGTGGGGTAGAAGCTAACTGAAGCTAGCTGGCGCGGTTTGGTATCTCCTATATATACCGCCGGTGTTGGCGCCCCATGGCGGGGGAAGGCCGTCTTCTGGAAGAGCCTGCATGTGCGGTTGCTCGCAATCAGGTCCTTGATCGCCTGCGCCGCGGAGCAATCTCGACGCGCGAGGGGTGGCTGAGCTCCGCCGCGCAGGCGCGGCAGAACGCGAGTGCGACCGGTCGGGTAGCACAGGGCGAGAGCTCGGGGGTGGCTGGCAGCCAGAGGAGCGAACGGTCCAGGATGCACTTCTCTGCCTCTGCGCGGTGGTGGGCTTGGCCGTCGCGCTGCTTGCCGCGAGTGCTAAGTGCTGATGTGATCTGCGCGGCCCGCGCAATGACCTGCGCCGAAAAGAGCTCGGGGCCGCGCCAGTCGTTGAGGAAGGCGCAATCGAGGCTCCAAAACGCGCATCGCCCTTCAGGGGCCTGATCGGGGGCGGGGCCAACTGCGCGATGTAGCCGGCGCGGTGATGGCCCTCGCGTTGCACAGAAAGGCATTAGCGCTGAAAGGCGCGGCCGTCGCGGCTTGCGCAGCCGCCCGCGCTTTGATTTGCCCCCCGAGCTGTCTGCCAGATGGCCGCCAGAGGGGCTGCCGGGCCCGCCCAGAAACCCAGCTGCAGAGTCGCGCCCGCGGCCGCGAAGCCCATCCACCATGGCGCGCTGTGGTTTGTTATGCGCAAAAGCGCGCCCTTGACAGCCAGCTTGAACCTTCCCCCCGACGGGGAGACTTTGCATCGGGTGGGGCTTCAGTTTGAACGCAGAATGCCGCTCTGCTTCAAACGTCGCCTCTTCTAGGAGCCCCGATGATTCCGCTGCGTATAAGAGCCGCCGACGTCATGAACGCGAGCTCGGAAAGACGCCCAGATCCTCCTTCGCTGGTTACCTCGACGTTGCGGATGAGGGCGGGGCGGGGGGGGGGGGGGTCGTGGCCAACGCGCAGCGGCTGCCAGAAAGAGCGCGCCCTTGGGGGGTGGCCCCCCCGATGGCAAACAGGCGCGCTGCGCTGCAACTGTGGGCTCCGCCGCGATGCAATCGCGCAAACTCATGGCGGCTTGAAACAGCGCCGCGGATGCGCCGAGGACAACCGGCGCCAGCAGCATGTACTTCTGCGACAGGCTGGGGAAGGCTTGGTCGGAGGCCTCGCCCCAGCAGGATAAGGGGGGGCCTGCTGGGGCATCTTGGCGGGGCCCAGCAACCCTCGCGCGCGCGCCGGGCTCGACGGTGTTCCCCGTGCACTTGCGCCTGGGGGCAAATCCGCGTTAGGGCGAGGCAGTGACCTCCTCGGCAAGCTTGCGCATCGCTGTTCAGCATGGCCGAGGTGAGCTTCACGTCGCGGGTGCGAAGCTCCAGAGTGCAAATTTCCTCTGGGGCGCGAAAGACCGAGCCATCGGGGAGATCGTCAGGATAAACGCCCTCGGGTATGAAGGCCTGCTCCGCGTCGCCCAATGCTCTATGCAACGCGGCGCCATTGAGCACCCGCAGAGACGCATCCCAAGCCATTTCTGCGCAAATAGGAAGCGATGCCCAAGCGCGGCAGGTGATGCCGTCGGGCGTCCAATGGTGGCGGATGGCCTGCAGCTGGCCCTCGTTGCCGTGGTGGGCCTTTTTTTATCGTCTCGCGCCGCCCTCAATATCATCCTCTGGCCACGGGGGGGCGCGTCTGCGCGCTTTTCTCACCGGCCGCGACATTGGTCTCGATTCCATTCTTGCGTTGAGCTTCAGTGAGGTAGGCCTGGATCTTAGGTGTCCTTCTCAGCAGCGCGCAACTTAATTCTCGCCGTCCAACTCCGAGAGAGCTCGCGATCGTCACCTGCCACCCTTCGATCAGCAGTGCCCGATGCCCGAGCAAGTAACTGCCTCCGCCGGAGCCGAAATTATGCGCGCAGCCAATTGGCGCCACATCTCCAGGCTGTTCTCGCCGCTTGTCTGACCAAGGCCAAGCGCGGATGCAGGTCGCCGACGTCGACCGCGCGCGCCCCCGAGGCAGCGGCGCAGGCAGCCTCGATGATCAGCTCCTCGAAGCGTAGGAGCCGCAGGTGTAGGCATGCGCTAGCAAGCGCGTCTGCTGACTTCCCGCCGCGCTTCCCAGCGCGGTTGCGCGCGCAACTGGCGGGGAAACAATGCCCGCGTTTGCTCGCAACCTTCCCTCTGGCATGACTATCCTCGGCGCGGCGCGATCCGAGGTCCCATCGTCGCGCGGCGTCTCGGGCGAGTCAACCGCGGCTCCGCCGCGCGAATGCCGACGCGTCACCCCTGCAAGGGTGGCTGTCCAGATCCGGCCCGGCGGCGACCGCGTGCCGGCGTCGCTGCAGAAGCGGGTCTGGTCGTCCGCCGAGAGCTCCACCAGCGTGTCGAACACCTTCCTCCACTTCGCCGCGGGGTAGCACGAATTTCTGCGCTCGCTGAGCGGGCTTCTCCCCTGCGTTTAAAGTGGGTGCTGTTTGCTGCAGCGGGTCGAAATTCGCGCCCCCGCCCCTCGCCTCTCCCGGCCGCGATCAGGAGTCGAGGCCGCGGATCTCGTCTTGCCCATTCATCATTTTTGCATGGCGAGAGGAATGCGAGGCACTTGTCTCTCCGAAAGATCAAGGTTGTGGATGTTTTATTGGCGCAATTCGACCTTGACCGATTCCCCTGTGTCTTCGAGGCCCCACCCTCTAACCGGCGTGGACTCCGTCGCCGACCTCGCAGCGTCGCCCGACAGAGGCAGAGCTCGTGCCGCCCCCGCTTTGTCGCGCGAGGAACGATCGGACATGGTGCTGCGGAAGACTGCGGAATGGGGCGCAACGCGCCAAGAGAAGGTCTTGATTTGGCCCTTGGTCCGGTGCGCCCCTTGAACCGCTAGAGAGGTGAGAGGTGCGACTCGCCTCGCAACGCCTAAGGTCGCCCGCCTTTCTGGGAGGCATCGCGCCGCGCCGCCCGAGCCCTGCCCGAGCGTTCCGCGCGCCGAACGCCAGCGCCCAATTCGCAGATCCCGCCGAACCTTCTAACGCCCGTGGCCCGAGAGGCGCGCCGTGCCGAAAAGCCAGGAAGTTGTCGATGACACCACTATTGTTGAGCGTCGGGAGAGACGATGGGCTCTACGTGGCGGATAATTCGCTGACAGGGATATTCTTCCCTGCCAAATCTTCGTCGTTCTAGTGGCCCGATGTCGTTTCCCTGCCAGCGCCGGGGCCAGCGGGGGCAGGGGTGTTGAGCTTTCCGAGAATCATCCGCTCCCTTGCCCAAATAAACCCTTTTTGTGACCGAACTCACTCCGCAGCTTGCTGACTCGCTCCTTGCCTTGGGTCTCCCTGCGCATGGGGAAAGATGACTTCTCAAGTCCACCGTGCAGCTGGGTAGTCGGGCCGTCCACTGAGGGGGGTCTGGCCCACCCGTCTTTAAATTTGCGCCCGACGCTTGCTGGGCCCCCCTTGAAGCCACTGACACTGGCCCAGAAAACTGCACAACGAAGAGCTTAGATTGCGCCTCGGCCGACCCCGCCTTCAACGCGCCCTCGAGGTCCGCTTTCTTGAACAAAACTCCCAGGAACCTCGCGGCATTCTCTTTCTGGACCACTCTGGACGCGGTGACTTCTAGGATGATGGTGTCTATGTCGCGCTTGAAGGCGCGGTTGTTGGGCTTTTGGGGGGAGGGGCGCGCCAGGCCAGCGCAGGCGCCCTCCTGATTCCTTGAATCTGTGGCTGAAGGCCGAAGGGGAAGTCTCCTTCCCTCTGGAGATTGCCAGCTTGTTCGCCCAACTTTTGACCAACATCATCCATATGCTTCTGCGCGCGCTTCCCAATGTCGTCGAATTCTGGCCAGGTGCTTGCGTGCGCGGCGGCTGCCGCATTAGCTGGTGCGTTGAAGAGCGCGTCGCCGAGTTGCTTGGCGGCCAGGTCGTTGGTGCCCACCCGAAGAAGCAACGGCAGCGTCCCTTGAAGAGGCAGAGAATTTCTCCTAACATCCCTGGCTGGAGCTTCCGAAAGTCTCGCGAATGTGAGCGCTGACCAATTCTTTAATATGGCTGCCGTACCAATCGTTTTGCTCGTTGTCGCCATCCGTGTTTGCAGCCGCACGATCATACCTTGAGCGCACATCGTCATAACGCCCACGAGAAGCACTGCCTTTTTGGGCTTCAACTGGTGAAGGAATCCCGTGTAGTTTACGAGGCGGCACTTTAACCGCATGCCGGTGATAATAAAGGGACCCCCCCTTCAGTGTTTAGAGTTGATTATCGTCGCCCTATTCAAAATTCAAATTGGGCGGCGAGCGTTGAGGCCGAACTTCATTATCACCTCGAAACGCTATGTTGATATAGCAACATCAAGCGATGTTGATATAGCAACATCAAGCGAAGCGATCACACTTTTCAGGATGTGTCAAGCGAAACCAATAATTTTGGGAGGCAGACTCAAACGAAACGAGCAATGTTCTTATTATTATTATTATTATTATACTTTCCCCTTCTTCTTTTATATTTCTATATGTCCTCACGCTCGCCTGAACTTTTTTATCCCTGGGGTTGATTATCCATGGAAAATGAAGCACATGAGCTACCCTACACGAGCACTTACAAAACATCAATTTTCATAAAGCGTTTGTAAATTAAAAGTGATAGATTTGTAACTTTGGATTTTTCCTTTCTTCGTCCTCTTCATATTCTCCTCTTCTTCTTCTTTCTTATTATTATTCTACTGTATCCTTCTTCTTTTATATTTCTCTCTGTCCCCACGCTCGCCAAAACTTTTTTATCTCTGGGGTTGATTATCCATGGAAATTGAGGCACATGAGCTACCCTACACGAGCACTTACAAAAAACAATTTTCAGGAGATCTATTGTTGAGGATATTTCTATGAAAACTAAACGCCAAGGATGTCTCAAAACGTGCTCGGCTTGGTCTCCTCTTGATCATCTCTTACTTCGAGATTATGCTGAGGTCTGCTGGGCTACTTTTATTATCTCTCCCTGAACCCCGAACTTTATTATCCCCTAGTGTTTATTCTCACGGGCATGAGGTTATTTAAGCGGCAGGCTCCATCAAGCATGTTGTCCATGACGTGGAAATGGCGCACCTGACGAGAGCAGTCGCAGCAGTCAGTAGTAGCAGCACGCAGCCGAGCGCCACGACGTCAAGCGACTGCCATGTGATGGTGGAAGGAGAGGAACAATGGCAACCTGCACTGACGTAGAAGGTAAGCAGGAAGTGAGTGAAGGAAAGCCGCGGACGAGCGGTACCAAATTGGTTCTCTCACGAAAACAACATCTTGAAACCAAAGTGACAACGGCGGAGGAGGCAGAGAGGGGGGAGACAAACCATGTGCGCACGCGCCGCGTTTGACATCCTACCCTTTCCACCCATCTCCTCCCATTGCGCTGGGCTTTCTCTCCGCCGACTGGCGTCATAGCGGACCTGGAACCCTCCGAAAGGACCCCGACCATGTTATGCACTCTAAAGAATTGTGAGCAGTGTACACGGGGAGAAGAGATGGTGGCAAATGATCCAGAGGATACGCAGGACGAAGAGGATGAGGACAAGACGAAAAGGGCATAAAAGGACAGCAGCAGGAACAATAGTAGGAAGAGCGGGAGAAGCAGGACCGGGGCAAGGCGGAGGAGAGGAACATAGCGGGGCGACAACGATGATGAAGGACCCGGATCCAGAATCGTCGCCTGCGTTGAGGCGGAATCGCCAATTTGAGCGACGGGGGCAAAGCGTCGATCCGAAAAGGAAACCAACGATGCAGCGGGACGCACAGTGGAAACACCAGAAGTGCTCCGATTGAACATAGAATATGTCGCCGCGCCGCTTGTTCTGAACGCGCCCAAATGGACGACGCCGACACCACGACAAACCCCACGGCAAACCCTGCGCGCCCGAGGCGTAAGGCCGCGCGTCGGAACAAGTGGCGCGGCGACATCGTGCAGGTGACCTTGGATATCATGTACACTTACAGGACGATTTGCGTGAGAAAAAAAAAAGGGGCCCCGCTCGGACAGCCCCTCCTGGGCGAGAAGACTGGTACTCACATTGAAGAACTGTGGAGGGGGAGCTGGCGGGGGGCGGGGAGGCGGTGGGGAGGGGGAGCTTGAGGACGGAGAACGAGGAGAAAGAGGAGGATGAGGAGGAGCAAGACGAGGCGGAGGAGGAGGAAGAGGAGGAGGAGGATGAGAAGGAGGAGGAAAGCCTTGCAGGCTCGGGTTCAGGGCCGTTTTCGCAGCGAAAGGGGGCTAGCCTGGCGATCCAGCGGCGGGTATCCCTCGTCTCTGACGGCGCTGGCGTGGCCCCTTTGCGCGCGAGAAGATGTGGCAGTGCTACGCTCCGCAGGCTAGCGCAGGGGGTGTCCGCTGGCCAGCGCGTGGTGCTGCCAAGCAGCCGAGGCAAGCAGCCGAAAATCCGAAACGCGACAGCATGCAGTGCATGAAAGTAGTCGCGATGCGCCCTGCTGTGGAGACTTCAGGCAGGGCCATAATACATAGTAGGAGGAGGAGAAGGAGCGGCATCGGCGGGAGAATCATGCCACCAGCTGCAGCCAGGGCCATCAAAGAGACGGTTGGGCAGCTGACCAGTCAAGTGGGAGCACGGCTAGCCCCCCGACAAGTCCAAGACAATTAGCTCGCACTACGAAAATATGGTGAAGCGCGCTGTGCTGGTGCTGCACCGTGGGCTGGTCCGACCAGCTGACAGTGTGGGGGAGCGTTAGGGTCCGGCTCAGGAGGGGGGAACATCGACGTGGAATCGGCGATGCATCGCCGGTATATCGGCGATGCGCCCCCCATATCAACTCCGTACCGCCACGGGCGGGCTGGGCTAGTGATCGGGCCCCATCTCGGCGACGAGTGGGCGGTTGAGGGCCAATGCATCTCTCCCAGCCTGTCCCCCCTAACTCTGCCCCTGAAGGGAAGGGTGACCCCCCCTGGAAAACTCTGGCACACGCCAGGTGGGCTGCGCGCCCAGCTGCCTCTGCACCACATGCAAGCAGATTCTCGCCTCGCTTCCACTCCTGGCCCTCTGCGCCATCTCGCTCCACAAGAGCGCTTCCGTGCAGGGCCCTCGGAGGCGAGTGCGCTGGAGGCCCAGCTGGCTGGAAACCGAGCGCCAGCGGAGCGCACTCGTCCGAATATCTCCTCCGCCCGCGCGCCCCCCCCCCGCATTCCTGCCCGCCCCCGCTCCTGCGCCGCCGCCCTCGGCACGGGCCCCGCCGCTCAGTCGAACTGCATCGACGCGCCGCAGAACTTGCAGAACTTGTGCTCGGGCTGGGCCGCCCCCCCGCAGTACGGGCAGAACTTGGCGGCCACACGCTTCGGCGGCCTGCCCGCGGGCCCGCCGGGCTCCGCCGCGGCGGGCCCGCCCGGCTTCTTGCCGCCGGCGCCGGGCCTGGCGTTGAGGCCGAAGTACACGGCGCTGCCGGGCAGGGCGGGCGCCCGGACGGCCGCGGCCGTGGCCTGGCGCTCCTCCTGGCGCTGGTGCTGCTCCCGCGCGGCCGCGTCGATCAGGCTGCCCGCGCTGCGCCGGCCCCCGCGGCGGCGGCCCGGGCCGCTCTTGACGGCCTTGGTGGCGGACTCCCGCAGGAAGAGCGGCCGCAGCGCGGGGTCGCCTCGGCTGACCCGGGCGGTGGAGTAGTGCGCGTAGTTGGCCTCGAAGCCCTGGAGCGCGGCCGGGCTCACCGACACCACCTTGTCGGAGTTGAAGCGCGACATCTTGCGGCCCTCGTACGTCAGCCGCAGCAGCCAGGCGGACGCAGGGCTGATGAAGCTGATGAAAGCGTACCCCTTGTTTGCCATGGTGTCAGGGTCAATGGGTAGGTCCGCCTCCGCGCCTGCAGCGGTGGGTGTGCGTCCAGCCCTGTGTGCAACTCCTGAGAAGGTCTATCGCCCCCGCGAATTTCCCGTGCCTATACGCACTGATGGTTGGCGACGTGCCCCATCGTTTTGGTACCTCGGTGGCGAAAAAGCTGACCCTGCCAGTTGTAGGGTGGGAAGGTGAGGGGGGCCTTGCAGGATCCTGCACCCAAACCCGGGTCAATGCGAAGGATGCTGCAAGGCCCTGCAGGATCCTGCACCCAAGCCCGGGTCAGTGCAACCCTGGCCCTGCAGGATCCTCTGCAAGATCCGGCGCTCTGGCTGCCCCCCCTTTGTATTGGCCCCCGTCTCTCGAGCCCCGAACGTGAGGGCCCCGATGAAGCCCCTGGCCGTGCCCACTCTCAAGATGGGCCGCGCACGAGGAGCACGGACACTACGGCAGGTTTGCCTACCCCACAAGAGTCACCAAAGACCACCAAGCGGCCCCAAGGCATTACCTGGCGACCTCGCGACTCCCGACGACGGACTGACGACCTTAGACGGGGCCCCGCTAAAGGCGGCCAGAGGCCACCGAGGAGTCATCCAGAGGGCGCCATGGAAACAACAAATTACACCAGAGAAAAACCCCAATCAGTGGATGGTTTGGAAACTCGTGATATGAATATTGAGATCGATTGTGAGATCGCTAGTGAGACCGATAGTGGGATCGATAGTAAGGACGATAGGAAGGTCGATCGTGAGACTGATCGTGAAGTCGATTCAGTGAGATCGATAATGAGATCGATCGTGAGATCGCTGGTGCGATCTGTAGTGGGATGGATTGTGCGATCAGTAGAGAGATGGGTCGTGCGATCGATGGTGAGACCGATCGATAAAGAGATCGACCAAAAACCCCGGACACCGGAAAGCTGGGAACCCCGCCGCCCACCGAAATCAGTCCGGAACCAACAACCAGGAACCCGGGAACCCAAGAACCGGGCTGCCTACTGAAATCGATCTGGCACTTTCGCCAAATTTTTCAATCTCCGCTAGGACACCTTCAGTTCAAGCACCGCTTGGGGAATGAACCATCCATTGTGTGTGTGTGTGTCTGTGTGTGTGTGTGTCTGTGTGTGTGTGTGTGTGTCTGTGTGTATGTTTTCTCCCCCCCCTCTCCCACCAACAGGCCCCAGAAATAATCGAGAAAATATGTGCGCCACAGCCATGCCACGTCGCACCGTTGGTGCGCGATTCCCTGCAGCCCGCTGGTTGGTAACTCTGCGCGGCAGCGCCACCGGATACAGGAAATCGAAGGTCCCAAGGAACCCAGAGTCGTTCAGCTCCTTGGCGGGCGACGAACGGTATGACATACAGTGCGGGCGCGGCCGCAAGAAACCCTCGCAAGAAACCCAACCCTGAGAGACCGTGAGGGAGGTGCAACTGAGGGGAAACCCGGAGCACCCTGAACGCAGCAGCTCCTTCAACGGCTGCGGGAAGTCACCGCGCAGCGCGAGGAGCGAAGAAACCCAGGATACCCTGACGAAAAGCATATGGTTTCTCGATGCGCGCCCCCACTGGAAACTTGTCTGTCCGCCGCTGGGACGCCTGTCCCAAGGCGACAGGAAAGCTTCTGCCCCCACGGCGGCACATCGGGGCACAAGCTCCCCGACCGCCCCGAGACCGGCGCCTCGCCGGCGGAGGAGCCCGCGCCGCGCCGCGCGTCGCCCGCCGAGCTCCTCCAGGAGCAGCTGCTGGGTGTACTTGTTGGGCAGGTTGCGCATCATGACGGTGTAGACGCTGGCCCACTCCGGCGAGGGGACCCCGGCGTGGACACCGCCGGCGCGGTTGTCCTATGCGGTGCGGCCGCCGCCGCTCGGGAGCCCTGCAGGCCTCCACGAGCCTGCGGGAGAGGTGCCCCCGACCCAGGCCTCGGGCGGGCCGCGCGGCACGATCCACTCCGCGCCCCCCAGCCAGCGTGGGAGAAGGGAGAAGGAGATGGATAGCAGCAACGGGGCAGGGAGACGACCAGCACCACCGCCACCACCACCACCACCACCAAGACGACGACGACGAAGACGACGACGAGGAGGGGAAGCGCGAAACGCACGGGGAGGGGGGGACAGCAACAGCGACCGCAGCCCCGCGGCTGTCCTGCATTGCCGCCATGGCCGCGCTGGCCAGCGAGGCGTCGAAGCCGCAGGAGGCCTGGAGAGCGGTGCTCGCCATGGCGTTCTGCCAGCCCCCAGAGCTGCCCAGCGAGGCCATGGGCATCAGCATCTGTTCGTCGGACACCTGAGGGGCAAAGTCCTCCTCCCCCTCCTCCTCCTCCTCGTTCTCCTTCTCCTTCTCCTCCACCTCGTCCTCCTCGTCCTCCTCGTCCTCCTCCTCCTCCTCGTCCTCCTCCTCCTCCACCATCTCAATATCCTCCTCCCGGGACTCCACTCTCCCCTTCCTCCCCCTCCTCCCCCTCCTCCTCCTCCTCCTCTTCCTCCTCCTCCTCCTCTTTTCTCCTCCTCGCTCTTCTCTGAGGGGAAACTTTCGGGGGGGGACCGGCTCAGGGAGGGAACCATCGACCCGGCAGCGGCGACCCATCGCCGACAGGTCGGCGGCAGGTCCCCAGATGCAAGTCCGCACGGCCCTCGGCAGGGTGGGCCGATCGGGCCCCAACATGCCACATGCCATCGCTCGGACGTCCATTCCGCGTGCATGTTTCGGTTTCGTGCGTGTTTTTTCTTCGGCTCGAGGATCAAGGATGCTCCTCGAGGGTCCTCGCCGAGGGAAACATGCACACGTCCGAGCGATGCCAAGATCGGGCCCCCCTCGGCGATCCATGGCCGATTCAGGGTCGATGCGTCCCAACCCTGAGCCCGTCCCCTCCCCTACGGTCGGACCTAGGACAGACAAACTGTCCTGCAAAAGCATGAGACCCTCCGCCGGCCAAGACGGAAGAGCATTCGAGGGCACCCTCTCCCCTTCCGGTGCACAAGAACCTCCAACAAAGACGAAGAACACTAAAGGTACTCTCCCCGAAATGACCTCGATCTTATATCTCGGTCCGGCTGAAACGTTGCCCCTGCCGTTTGTATCAGCATAAGCCTTCGGACCTCCGCGTGGGCTTCTCGAATCGGCGCTGGCCCCCTTCTCCCTGTCGCGCGGAGCGCCCCAGGGGCGCCGCCGGAAGCGCCGCCAGGGGGGGTCCCAGCTCCGATCCAAGAAAGTCGCGCGGACTCCCACCGGTTTACGTTTACAGGCGAGTTTTGATTGGAGAGGACACGCGGGAGGACACGAGACCCTCCCGATGGCCACAGTGCCATAGGGATGCAGAAGGCATGTGCCGCCAGACGGACACGAGGGTGTCCTTGATTTAACAGGGTCGATGGTCAAACTCGACTGCATGCATTGGCAGCACGCCCAGGGGGTGACGTGAGAAGGGGCGGGAATTCTTCGAAGGCTCGGAAGTCCCCCAGCCTTCTGACTAGTTTTCTGAGCCTCCCCCGAAGACGGAATAACACCTCTCAGAAGGCCTGAGGGCCTCCGAGAAGTCAAGCCGCCCTCTGAGTCTGAGAAGGCGTCCTCTTTCACGTTCCCCCCCTCGCTCGCCGCCGAATGCAGCCCTCTCCCTCCTCCTCCTCCTCCTGCTCCTCCTCCTCCTCCTCCTTTCTTCTCCACCTCCTCCTCCTTTTTTCTCCTCCTCATCCTCCTCCTCCTTCTCTGCTCCTGCTCCTCCTCCTCCTCCTCCTCTTCCTCCTCCTCCTCCTCGTCCTCCTCCTCCTCCCCCTCCTCCTCCTCCTCCTCCTCCTCCTCCTCCTCCTCCTCCTCCTCCTCGGTCTCCGTCTCCGTAGCCATTTTGGCTCAAGCCATTCTGGCTCAAGGCCCATGGGGGGCCTTTGAGGGCAGCGCACTTCAGAGGGGCGCAGCTGCCCCGAGCCAGGCATGCCATGGCGCGTCTGGCACGCGACCGCGCCCTGGCGGACATCGTCTGCATCGAGCTGGACGTCGAGTACGGCGGAGCCCAGCCAGTCGGTGTTGGACATCGTGGAGGCGGCCACTTTGGCGGCGGTCTCAGCGGCGGTGGCGGCGGCTGTGGCGGCAGTCCAGCCAACTCCCGCACAGTCGAGGCCGAGGCCGTCGTGCGCGCCGTTGCTGGCCATGGCCATCGAGGACGGCGTGATGGAGCCGGCGGCGCCACCTTCTCCACCGCCTGGGCAGTGGACTCCGGTGGCATCCCCGAGGCCGGACCAAGAGGAGCACCTGGAGAAGCAGGGGGCGGACACGGAGCAGATTGAGATGCGGGCGCAGTGGATCGGCGCGAACTCCGTCAGCCACGCCGTGCCGCAGGAGAAGAGCAAGAAGGAGAAGAAGGAGAAGAAGGACAAGTCGAGGCGGGAGTCCAAGAAGGCCAAGGAGGGGGAGCGGGAATACTGGAGGGGGAGGTGCCGGTCCCGCTCCAGCCCTTCGCGGCTGGTGGACTGAAGGCTGAGGACCTCTTCGACATCTTCAGTGACGACGGGCACGAGGACCCAGACGACACCATGGGCGGCGTGGACTCAGCAGACGGCTGGGCTTGCTGGCACCGTGACGAGGTCCCAGAGACCTCCTTCAGCGCCGTCTTCAAGCTGAATCAGGAGGCATTCGAGAAGGTTGTGCGGGCTCGCGAAGTACGTCACTCCCTATGGAGGCTGGGCTCCGACACGATCGATGGTCGGCGTCATCAGCGGCAGCAAGGGCGGCGACGGCGAGGGACCCGAGGAAGTGGTCGACAGCCTCGGGTTCGGCATGGACGGCACCCACAACGAGTACGATGAGGAGAGTAAGCAGGAGGACTTGAAGGAGGAAGCATACGCACGTGGAGGATGCATCTACGAGGTGGTGGAGGATGGCACTGAGGGCAACGCCAGCCTCGACAGCCTCGTCGTCAAGTCGGAGGAGCTGCTCGAAGTGCACGTTGAGTACGCTGTAAAGGTCAGCAACTCCTGCAGCGTGCTGGAGGGCAGCGACGCGCAGGACACGGAGAAGGGCCATAGGCCGAACCCCACGGATTTCCCTTTGGGGTCTGACCGTGCCGGGCCCGGGCTGCCTGCAGACCGAGAGGTGGTTTCCGCGGGCGTGGGCGAGAAGGGTGGATATGGAGATTCTGAGCAGGTCTTGAGGCCGACCCCGAAGCTCAGGGTCGACGAGCTCAAGATGGAGAGAGCCAATGAGGAGGAGCTCCAGCAGGAGCCGCGGTCCCCGTCCCTGGACATCGACACGGGCTCGGGCGGTTGCAACGAGTCTCTCATCGTGCGGGCCGGGGCAATCGAGTAGTTCGGGGACGTGCCGCAGGCGCAGCCGCATGAGCAGGAGGTCGAGATGATCGATGTGCCTGGCTTGGGTCTGCCGCCCGAGGTCGAGCTGAAAGCGAAACCTGCTGGGCCTGGGCCCGGACCCCCCCCTGCCAAGTCCAGGATTTTCCAGAAAATTCCCGGACTTTCCTGCTGGTGGGTCGGTGGACAGAGGTCGGCAGCGACAACGAGACGGGGGTCGACAGCCTCGAGGCCTTCTTTCTGGACTTCCAGGGTCGGAGTCGAGCCAGGCGACCCTTCGTGAGTTCCTGGAGTGGGCTCGGGACAAGACGGGTTGAGGTTGCAGTTCGAGGTCAAGGACTCGTGAGGTGGCCTCCTCCCCCATCCTCCTCCTCCTCCTGCTCCTCCTCCTCCTCCTCCTCCTCCTCCTCCTCCCCCATCCTCCTCCTCCTCCTCCTCCTCCTCCTCCTCCTCCTCCTCCGCCTCATCCGCCTCCTGCTCCTCCTCCTCCTCTTCTTCCTCCTCCTCCTCCTCCTCCTCCTCCCTCCTCTTTCTCTCCTCCTCCCCCTCCTCCTCCGCCCCCGCTCCTCCCTCCTCTTCTTCCTCCTCCTCATACTCCTCTTTCCTCCTCCTCCTCCGTCTCCTCCTCCTCCTCCTCCTCCGCCTCCTCCTCCTCCTCCTCACTTCTCTGCCTCCTCCGTCTCTGCCCTCCTCCTCCTCCTCCTCCTCCACCTCCACTCCTCCTCCCTCCTCCCTCCCCATCCTCCTACCTCCTCCCCTCCTCCTCCTCCTACCCTCCATAACCGCCTCCGCTCCTCCTCCCTCCTTCCCTCTTCTTCCTCCTCCTCCTCCTCCTCCTCCTCTCCTCCTCCACCCCCTCCTCCTCCGCCCCCCTCCTCCTCCTCATCTTCCCTCCTCCTCACCTCCTCTTCATCCTCCACCTCCGTCCTCCCCTCTCTCCTCCTCCCTCCTCCTCCTCCTACCTCCTCCTCCTCCTCGCTTCTCTGCCTTCTTCCGTCTCTGCCTCCTCCTCCTCCTCCTCCTCCTCCTCCTCCTCCTCCTCCTCCTCCTCCTCCTCCTCCTTCCACACCTGGGAGAACACGCCGGGCCACTCGCCCGAGTGGTCGGGCTCGCCCTCGCCCTCGCCCGCGTGCTGCGGCAGGCCCGCCGCGCCCCAGGACGGCCAGTGCATCTCCGTCTCCTGCCGCGGCAGGGGCCCCGGCGACCCGAAGCTGCTGAGGTTGTCCGACTCCTGGCAGGTCGGACGCAAGGGAACTCCTCCTCCTCCCCCTCCTCCGCCTCCTGGTCCTCCTCCTCCTCCCTTCCCCTCCTTCTCCTTCCCCACCCTCCTCCTCCTCTTCACTCCTCCTCCCTCCTCCTCCTCCTCCTCCTCCTCCTCCTCCTCCCTCCTCCGCCTCTCTGCCTCCTCCTCCTGCTCCTCCACCTCCCTCCTCCCTCCTCCTCCTCCGCCTCCTCCTCCTCCGCTCCTCCTCCTCTCCTTTTCCTCCTCCACCCTCCTTCTCCTCCTCCTCCTCTGCTCCTCCTCCTCCTACCTCCTCCTTCCTGCTCCTCCTCCTCCTCCTCCTCCTCTCCTCCTCCTCCTCCTCCCCTCCTCTCCTAACCCTCCTCCTCCTCCTCCTCCCGCTCCTCTCCTCCTCCTCCTCCCCCGGCAGGTCGGTACGCAAGGGCACGGAAGCGCTGGGAGCCGCCCGGGAGGCTTTTGATCGCTTCGGAGCGTTCGGAGGAGCGCCTCGGAGGACGCTCCGAGACTATTCGGGAGCGCTCTGGAGCGTTCCGAAGCGATTCGGAGCCCCCAGGACGCCCCCAGGGCCCACCAGGCCAGGCCCACGGTGACTTGGCCGCCGCCCAGGGCCCAGGGCGCCCAGGGCGCCCCTGGGCGCCCCCTGCGCTGCGCCCCCTGCGGACGAGGAGGGCCCAGGCTCTGCCGCGCCTCGAGATACCTCCATGCGGACTCTATGGGGATGTCAGAAGCGGCTCCAGGATGGGAAGCTGGTCCTTACGAAAGGGGTCGAGATCGGGCCCACGTGGTGAAATTACGCTACCGAGGAACCCCACATACTTAATTTAAATCTCATGTGTTTGCTTATGTGGATAATCACTGCACCAAGAGATCACCCCCTGGGCTGGCCCTTTGCGACAGTGTCGTGGGTGGCGGCCGCGCTCAGATACCCCTGTGGTGTCGAGAAAGTGCCACGGCTGCAAAGCTTTGCGCCCGTGTCGTGGATAGCGGCCGAGCTGAGAGACCACCCCCTGCCCACCCCCTTTGGTGTCGAGAAAGTGCCACGCCTGATAGGCTTTGCGCCAGTGTCGTGGATGGCGGCCGAGCTGAGAGACCACCCCCTGCGCACCCCCTGTGGTGTCGCGAAAGTGCCACGCCTGCTAGGTTTTGCGACAGTGTCGTGGATAGCGGCCGAGCTGAGAGACCACCCCCTGCGCACCCCCTGTGGTGTCGAGAAAGTGCCACGCCTGCTAGGCTTTGCGACAGTGTCGTGGGTAGCGACCGAGCTGAGAGACCACCCCCTGCGCACCCCCTGTGGTGTCGAGAAAGTGCCACGCTTGCTAGCCTTTGCGCCAGTGTCGTGGATAGCGGCCGAGCTGAGAGACCACCCCCTGCGCACCCCGTGTGGTGTCGAGAAAGTGCCACGCCTGCTAGGCGTTGAGCCAGTGTCGTGGATAGCGGCCGAGCTGAGAGACCACCCCCTGCGCACCCCTTGTGGTGTCGAGAAAGTGCCACGCCTGCTAGGCTTTGCGCCAGTGTCGTGGATATCGGCCGAACTGAGAGACCACCCCCTGCGCACCCCCTGTGGTGTCGAGAAAGTGCCACGCCTGCTAGGCTTTGCGCCAGTGTCGTGGATAGCGGCCGAGCTGAGAGACCACCCCCTGCGCACCCCCTTTGGTGTCGAGAAAGTGCCACGCCTGCTAGGCTTTGCGCCAGTGTCGTGGATAGCGGCCGAGCTGAGAGACCACCCCCTGCCCACCGCCTTTGGTGTCGAGAAAGTGCCACGCCTGCATAGCTTTGCGACAGTGTCGTTGGAATAGCGGACCAGAGCTGAGAGACACCCCCTGCGCACCCCCTCGTGGTGCGAAAAGTGCCACGCCTGCAGCCTTCGCCAGTGTCGTGGGATAGGACCGCGTGAGAGACCACCCCCTGCGCACCCCCCGTGGTGTCGAAAAGTGCCACGCTGCTAGTCTTTGCGCCAAGTGTCGTTGATTATAGCGGGGCGAGCTGAGAGACCACCCCCTGCGCACCCCGTGTGGTGTCGAGAAAGTGCCACGCCTGCTAGGCTTTGCGCCAGTGTCGTGGATAGCGTCCGAGCTGAGAGACCACCCCCTGCCCACCCCCTGTGGTGTCGAGAAAGTGCCACGTCTGCTAGGTTTTGCGCCAGTGTCGTGGATAGCGGCCGAGCTGAGACCACCCCAAGTGCCACGCCTGCTAGGCTTTGCGCCAGTGTCGTGGATAGCGGCCGAGCTGAGAGACCACCCCCTGCGCACCCCCTGTGGTGTCGAGAAAGTGCCACGCCTGCTAGCCTTTGCGCCAGTGTCGTGGATAGCGGCCGAGCTGAGAGACCACCCCCTGCGCACCCCCTGTGGTGTCGAGAAGGTGCCACGCCTGCTAGGCTTTGCGCCAGCGTCGTGGATAGCGGCCGAGCTGAGAGACCACCCCCTGCCCACCCCCTTTGGTGTCGAGAAAGTGCCACGCCTGCTAGGCTTTGCGCCAGTGTCGTGGGTAGCGGCCGAGCTGAGAGACCACCCCCCTGCGCACCCCCTGTGGTGTCGCGAAAGTGCCACGCCTGCTAGCCTTTGCGCCAGTGTCGTGGATAGCGGCCGAGCTGAGAGACCACCCCCTGCGCACCCCCTGTGGTGTCGAGATAGTGCCACGCATGCTAGGCTTTGCGCCAGTGTCGTGGATAGCGGCCGAGCTGAGAGACCACCCCCTGCGCACCCCCTTTGGTGTCGAGACAGTGCCACGCCTGCTAGGCTTTGCGCCAGTGTCGTGGATAGCGGCCGAGCTGAGAGACCACACCCCCTGCACACCCCGTGTGGTGTCGAGAAAGTGCCACGCCTGCTAGGCTTTGCGCTAGTGTCGTGGATAGCGGCTGAGCTGAGAGACCACCCCCTGCGCACCCCCTGTGGTGTCGCGCAAGTGCCACGCCTGCTAGCCTTTGCGCCAGTGTCGTGGATAGCGGCCGAGCTGAGAGACCAACCCCCTGGCGCACCCCCCTGTTGGTGTTCGAGAAAGTGCCACGCCTGCGAGGCTTTGCGCCAGTGTCGTGGATAGCGGCCGAGCTGAGAGACCACCCCCTGCCCACCCCCTTTGGTGTCGAGAGAGTGCCACGCCTTCTAGGCTTTGCGCCAGTGTCGTGGATAACGGCCGAGCTGAGAGACCAACCCCTGCGCACCCCCTGTGGTGTCGAGAAAGTGCCACGCCTGCTAGGCTTTGCGCCAGTGTCGCGGATAGCGGCCGAGCTGAGAGACAACCCCTGCGCACCCCCTGTGGCGTCGAGAAAGCGAGACGCCTGCTAGGCTTTGCGCCAGTATCGTGGATAGCGGCCGAGCTGAGAGACAACCCCCTGCCCACCCCCTGTGGTGTCGAGAAAGTGCCACGCCTGCTAGGCTTTGCGCCAGTGTCGTGGATAGCGGCCGAGCTGAGAGACCACCCCCTGCGCACCCCCTGTGGTGTCGAGAAAGTGCCACGTCTGCTAGGCTTTGCGCCAGTGTCGTGGATAGCGGCCGAGCTGAGAGACCACCCCCTGCGCACCCCCTGTGGTGTCGAGAAAGTGCCACGCCTGCTAGGCTTTGCGCCAGTGTCGTGGATAGCGGCCGAGCTGAGAGACCACCCCCTGCGCACCCCCTGTGGTGTCGAGAAAGTGCCACGCCTGCTAGCCTTTGCGCCAGTGTCGTGGATAGCGGCCGAGCTGAGAGACCACCCCCTGCGCACCCCCTGTGGTGTCGAGAAAGTGCCACGCTGCTAGGCTTTGCGCCAGTGTCGTGGATAGCGGCCGAGCTGAGAGACCACCCCCTGCCCACCCCCTTTGGTGTCGAGAGAGTGCCACGCCTGCTAGGCTTTGCGCCAGTGTCGTGGATAGGAACCGCGGTGAGAGACCACCCCCTGCGCACCCCCTGTGGTGTCGAGAAAGTGCCACGCCTGCTAGGCTTTGCGCCAGTGTCGTGGATAGCGGCCGAGCTGAGAGACCACCCCCTGCGCACCCCCTTTGGTGTCGAGAGAGTGCCACGCCTGCTAGGCTTTGCGCCAGTGTCGTGGATAGCGGCCGAGCTGAGAGACCACCCCCTGCGCACCCCCTGTGGTGTCGAGAAAATGCCACGAGCTGTGCTGTGCTGTGCTGAGCTGAGCCGTGCTGGGCTGTGCTGAGCTGTGCTGAGCTGAGCCGAGCTGTGCTGTGCTGAGCTGAGCTTTGCTGTGCTGAGGTGAGCTGAGCAGTGCTGTGACGAGGGGGGGAAGAGTGAAGTGTGTGTGTGTGTGTGAGTGAGGGGAGGAAGATGAGGTGTGAGGTGAGGTGAGACGCGGGTGCGCCGCGGCAGGGAAGAAAACCAGAACCCCACGAAACATGTGGGGAAAAATCACGACATCGGGGGACATCGAAAGGGTACCGCTACCGGTACTCCCCGGACCTCTCCTGGGGTGCGTTCTGACCAAAATGTTGAAGCGAATCCAGCGGTGGCGGCGAGGGCCTCCCAGGAGGCCCCAAGGCCCAAAAAGGGGACAACGAGTGAAGGTAGTGGTATCAATATCTTTTCCTCCCCTGAGTGTAAAGGGGTTGGCGAATCAGCTCACGGAGCTGGTTCTCCCGGCGCCTCCCTGTGCCAGAGGCGCCAGCGTTGCGAACAGGGTGCCCGGTGGCGAGGCCAGAACCAGCTACATGCAGCAGATTTCGATCACCCCCTTGTCCCAAAGATGGGCCGAGTTTCAGATCCACTACCACAGGCAAGACGAGGGAGAAGGGAGGCTGGGAGGTCCTCCTCCTCCTCCTCCTCCTCCTCCTCCAACTCCCCCTTCTCCTTCTCCTCCTCCTCCTCCTCCTCCTCCTCCTCCTCTTCGTCCTCCTCCTCATCGTCGTCGTCCTCCTCCTCCACCTCCTCCTCCTCCTCCTCTCCGTCACTCTCCTCCTGCTCCTGCTCCTGCTCCTGCTCCTGCTCCTCCTCCTCCTCTTCCTCCTCCTCCTGGTCCTCCTGGTCTTCCTCCTCCTCATCCACTTCCTTGCCTTATCCATAACTTCTTCCTGTCGCACCCCGAGGGCAGTTTTTAGGGCGGGCTGGGCGTTGCGCCTGAGACTTCCTCACCAGTTAGGAATATGAAACTTCAAAAGTGGCAACTGTTTCACAGATGGAGGGCGGGTGGTTTTCACACTGTGGCTCTCGTCTTAGCGCGGCGCACATTCGTTAAACAACAAATCAAGAGTTTCACGGATTGAGGGCGGGTGGTTTTCAAAATGTGGCTCTCGCCTTAGCGCCGCGCACATTCGTTCAATTGAACATGAGAAAGAGTTTCACGGATTGAGGGCGGGTGGTTTTCAAAATGTGGTTCTCGCCTTAGCGCGGCGCACATTCGTTCTAAACATGTGCAAGAGTTTCACGGATTGAAAGCGAATGATGGGTTTCAAAATGTGGTTCTCGCTGTAGCGCGGCGCACATTCTTTTTAAACTATGCAATGAGTTTCACGGATTGAGGGCGAGTGGTTTCCAAAAGGTGGCTCTCGCCTTAGCGCGGCGCACATTCGTCCTTTTTTTAATAAAAAGTGCAAGAATGTCACGGATTGAGGGCGGTTCGTTCTCAACATGTGACTCTCGCCTTAGCGCGGCGCACATTCGTTCTAAACATGTGCAAGAGTTTCACGGATTCCCATCATCAGCGTACCAGAAACGATGTGTTGGAAGGATTCAAGATTATGCGGGCGCGACAATTACGTTGATTCTCTGTGTTGAAATCCTACGAATGGCGTTCTGGAGGTTGATCCGTGGCGTTGGAATCCCGAAAACAATGTCTTGGCATGCTTTAAGGGTCTTCAAACGGGTGTCCTCCAACGAGGCAGTTCCATCAATGGAAATGAACCGTTGTAGGGGCCTATAAAGAGGGAGCTTGGAGGGAGGGTTTACTCCAACATCGTTGATGACTCTTGGGTTTACACTGGTCTTCCTCCTCCTCCTCCTCCTCCTCCTTCTCATCTTTCTCGTCCTCGTCCTCCTCCTCTTGCTCTTCCTCCTCCTCTTCCTCCCCCTCCTCCTCCTCCTCCTCCTCCTCCTCCTCCTCCTCCTCCTCCTCCTCCTCCTCCTACCTATGGTAGCGGTGGTGGAAAACCGGCCCATCCTCCCATCCTGCCCCACCTTTGTCCGAACCGATCCTGGCGCGCCGCCTTCCCGTCCTGCCCGAGCAGCCAGCAGGGCTCCCCCAGCTCCTCCTCCTGGCGTGAAGCAAAAAGGGAGCGGGCCCGCGGGCCCCGAGGGCAGCGGGCCCAAGACCCTGGGGGCCCTCCCCAGGACAGCTTCGCTTCCTCCCGGGCCGCTCCCTGACGGCCCAGCAGCCCCCTGTGGCAACTCATGGGGCCCTCCCATACCGTCTTGATGGCTCCTGCGAACCGACGCTCGCCAACGCCAATCGACGCCAAACCGACGTTAGTCGACGCGAACTCGACGCTAAATCTATCTTTTTCTCTCTCTTTTTTTTGTTCTCTCTCTCTCTCTCGTTATATATATATATATAGAGAGAGAGAGAGAGAGAGAGAGAGAGAGAAAGAGATTCGCTATATCATGAACTCCCAGACGCCAGTCGACGCCAGTCGACGCTACAAACGGAATTGAGAAGGCATACCAAGCTCCCACGATTTGCTACCAACGTCGGCTATACGCAAGAGTGACCCTGGGTAAAAGTGACCTTTGGTGCGCGGCTTTTTGGGGGCCGCGGGGGGACCAAACCTGGGCGCGAAAGCAGCTGCTACTGCTTCGTTGTTAGCCATCTGGGGGCCCATCTGTGCCCGCACCAGAGGTCTCTCCGGCGAAAGGTCACTCTGACGTCTAGTCGACAAAGGGCCCCGGGGGTCTCCCCGGGACAGCTTTGCTTCTCCCCGGGCCGTTCCCCGACGGTCCAGGGGCCGCTTTGCCAGCGCTCTGGTGCCCCCTCCCGTGCATTGGTAGGCCTCGTGCGCCTTAGGAAGAGGAGCAGGAGGAGGAGGAGGAGGAGGTGGAGGAGGAGGAAGAGGAGGAGGAGGAGGAGCAGGAGGAGGAGGAGGAGGAGGAGGAACGAACGAACGAGCGAACGAACGAACGAACGAACGAACGAACGAGCGAACGAGCCACCACTGCGGACAGCTGTCCGGGCCTACTCAAAACCTGGTGGGGGAGGCCGTGGCCTCCTGAAACTTGTACGTATGGACTACACGCAAACATGTCTTGAGCTGCGCGAATCCAGGTGCAGTCGTTTTGTTGGCATTTTGTAGTCGGCGTGAGCGTTGGATGCTGGTCGGGGTTGCCTTCTTGGAAGAACTTGACGACGTCGTCCTCCAAACGTTTGCGCTGGCTGCCTTGCTGTCGCTGTCCGCGTTGGCGTGAACTCTCTCCAGGTTGCCAATAAAGTGCGAGCAACGTCCACCTGGTGGAGTCATGGTTAGCAACCCTCGACGCCATGAGCCACGACCTCTGTCTTTGAATCGTCTCCCAATTTGCGACTTGGTGGTGCTGCGTTACCTGCTCTGCGCGCCGTGTTGCTCCCTGAATGTGTTAAGCCCGAGGCTCTAGCGTATCCTCGTTGTCGAAATCGTCGTCGTCGTCGTTGCTCTCGCTGTGCCGGTCTGTTGCGTCTTGCTGTGCTGCGTGGCTGTCTGCGTCGTCGTCGTCGCAAGGTGCTTTGTTGGTCGTGCCGTCGTCCATGCCGCTTTGGCTATTGCGAGGGATTGTGCGGTGAGTCGTGCGTCGCCGTGTCACGTGTCGTTATGATGATCATGCGGAGCATGCGTCGTTGCGTTCGTGGCAGGTGTTGCCCGAGAGGTTCCGTGAGCGTCCACGTCTCTGCTCCGTACAGCGCCGTCGGCGTTACTGTGCTACTGAACAACCGAAGCCTGTGTGCCAACGGATGGTGCTCGCTGGTCAGCGTGAGGTGAAAGATGCCCACGCGGCTCTCTTGCGGTGATGGATATCTGCCCCCATCGCGTCGTGGAAGCTGATGAGTTGACCTAAGTATTTGATGATGCCTTCGTGTGGCAATATATTTATGTCCATGCCCTCAACGCGCGCCGTGTGCGAGCTCGCCCTGCCGGTCCGTCTCGTCTGGTTGTTCAGTATCTTGGTTTTGGAAGGGTGCAGCTCGAGTCCGTGCGCCTGCGCCGCGCGCACAATATCTTCGACCATCGTGGTGAGGCGCGGAAGAGTCTGGCTGGTCAAGAGCACGTCGTCGGCGAAACGAAACTTGGTGAGCGTGGTGGTGGTAGGCCCCAGCTGAACGCCCTTGCCCTTATTTTGCAATTCGGTGATCACCGGTTCGGGAATGTGTTATAGAAGAGCGTTGAAGAGAGGAGAACTGAGCGGGTCCCCTTGTTTCGTGCCCCGTAAAAGGCTGGAGGGCTGGCTGGTTGCGTCCGTCGTGACTGTGGCTTCCTGTCCCTCGTTCAGTTGCTGGGATATAGAGATGCATCCTGGCCGGATGCCTTGCGCCTTGAGGAAGGGGAACAGGAGGAAGAGGAGGAGGAGGAGGAGGAGGAGGAGGAGGAGGAGGAGGAGGAGGAGGAAGAGGAGGAAGTTCTCCCGCGAGATGGTCCAAGATGGACTCCTCGTGGGCCCTCGCCGAGAAAAAAAGAGCAAATGTCCGAGTGATGCCAGGCCCAGGGATCCGGGCCCCAGAGGCCCGCCGGCGGCGCGCAGAGAGAAGGGAAGCCGGGGTCCGCGTGCCTCACAGTGGGCCTCCTTCCAGGCGGGGTCCGAGCCGCTGGGGTCCCAGACCTCTGGGCGTCGTGACACATGAGCCTGGCGACGGACCCAGCAATATGCAGCCGCGAGCGCGGCAATTGTGAGCATCGTCTTGGGCACGCGCCCCTTACAGGGGGCCTCCCAGGCGGGGTCCGAGCCGCTGGGGTCCCAGACCCCTGGGGCGTCGTGGCACATGAGCGTGGCGAAGGGCCCGGCCAAAGGGGCGACTTCGGAAACCCTGGGCCCAAAAACGTTTGTCATCTCTTGGGGGCACATCTTTTACTTCCGCCGCCCTCCCCCAGCCTGCCGCCAGCTTCCGCCGGCGGAGGCGGCCTGGTTGTAGTTCAGCCGACCTTCCGCCGCCCTTCCGCCGAGGAAAATATGACAACTCCTTCGGTCCGCGAAGGCAAGGCCCTTTCGAAACGCCTCATATGCAGTCGTGGGTGCCGCAGTTGTGAGTATCGTCTTCGGTGGAGCTCCATGTGGGGCCACGAAGCGTGCGAGGTGTGTGTGTGTGTGTGTGTGTGCCGACATGGGGGCGGAACCGCATGCAAACCCTGCCACTGGGGCCCCTGGTGGAGCTCCCTATGGGGCCACGAAACGTGTGAGGGGTGGTGCAAGGGATGGGAGGAGCGGGGAGGAGGGGAAGGAGGAGAGGAGAGGAACGCAGGATGCTGTCTCTTCAAAACGATGACCCAACACCAACGAATGGCTAAGAAAAAAAAGGCAGGATTTTTTTTTTATATAGTGGGCCCTCGCCGGCCCTCAAGATCGTCACACAACGGCTCGGGATGAGGAACCGGTCCAGGGGATGGGTCGAGACCGCTGAGGTCGACGTCAGAAGACATCATGACGTCGGGGGTCTGGGTAGACGGGGCCCGAGCAGATGGGGTCGGAGCACTGCATCGGCGATGCGGCGCAATCCTCGGACCCCACCTGCTCTGCCCACATCTGGCCGACGAAAGGAAACGGATCTTACGCGAGATAGCCTCGCGACCTAACGCGGTGACTTGCGCGGGCCGCTGGCGCGGCACGCCACATAGGAGACGAGGGCACTTACTCGCGACCTTGCGCGGGCAGCCCACGCGCCCACGTTGGCGCAGGCACCCCCGTTCTTGTGCGTCGCTCCTCTGGGAGGCCTGCACCTTGTGACCTTGGCTACCCCGATACGCAACACGCAATCCGTAACGTGCTGACACGGACCGGAACTCCACAGGTAGACTGAACACGTAGGCCTGACGCGATGCGTTCGCCAAAGCGTGGGCCGATGCGCTGAGCCAACACGCAACGTACTGGCACGGACGTTCTGAGTACGGTACGCGTTGCGTCTCAAGCGGGCGTATTGAGGCGGGAGGGAGGAGAGAGGAGGGTGGGGTGAGGGCGGAGGGAGGAGGGAGGCGGGAGGAGGGAGGAGGGAGGAGGGCGGAGGGAGCAGGGCGGAGGAGAAGGATGAGGAGAGGAGGAGGAGGATAAGGATGATGATCAGGAGGAGGAGAGGGAGGAGGAGGAGGAGGAGGAGGAGGAGGAGGAGGATGAGGAGGAGGAGGAGGGGAGGAGCGAAGAGAAGGAGGAGGAGGAGGAGGAAGAGGAGGAGGAAGGAAGAGGAGGGCGGAAGAGGAGGAGCAGCGAAGCTCGGGGCCCCTCCTCCCCCGAGGTGGCCGTCCTCGGGCACCGGGCGCTCCTCCTCGGGCTCCTCCAGCTCCTCTCGGGGGCGGCGGGCAGGAGGGGGGGGGGGGGAAAGGACGCGAGAGGGCGGCCCTCCGAGGAGGCGGGCCGCCCTCTTGGGAAAGGGGCCTACGCCCTCCCTCTTCCTCCTCCTATATCTCCCCCCTTGTCCCCCTTCTCCTTCCTCCCTTCTCTCCTCCTCCTCCTCTCCTCCTCCTCCTCCTCTCCTCCCTCCTCCTCTCCTCCTCTCTCCTCCTCATCATCAACTCATCATATATCATCATCATCTCCTCTCCTCCTCCTCCTCCGCCTCCTCCTTTCCCTCTCTCCTCCTCTTTCCTCTCTCCTCCTCCTCCTCCTCCTCCTCCTCCTCCTCCTCTCCTCCTCCTCCTCCTCCTCCTCCCTCCTCCCTCCCCTCCTCCTCCTCTCCTCCTCCTCCTCTCCTCCTCCTCCTCCTCCTCCTCCTCCTCCCTCCTCCTCCTCCTCCTCCTCCCCCCCTCCCTCCTCCCTCCTCCCCCTCCTTCCTCCTCCTCCTCCCTCCTCCTCCTCCTCTTTCTCCTCTCCTCCTCCTCCTCCCTCCTCCTCCTCTCCTCCTCCCCTCCTCCTCCTCCTCTCCTCCTCCTCCTCCTCCTCTTCCTCCTCCTCCGCCTCCTCCTCCTCCTGCCTCTCCTACCTCTGGTAGTGGCCGGGGCACCCTCTGAGGAACGGGGCCTCCGATGATTCGCCAATAAAGGATCCTTAACCCTTCCGGAGGGACTTCAGTTCGGAGGGCCAAACACATTAGGGATAGGGGGTCTTTTCTGCAGATGAACCGAAGCAAACCGCCCACACATAGAAGCCCGAATGCGAAGGAGGAGACCTCAGTGAGGCCACGTCTTCACTGTGGCATTCGGGTTAGGGGTTAGGGCCTCTTTTCTCCTCGATGATCTGAGAGGGCTTCTTCAGACGGGCGCGCTCCGCTGGTCACAGAGTACCTGCAGCCGAATATATGGTCAAATAACTAGCAGCCAAGAAACCTGCGCCAGCTTCAGGGCGGTCTTTCGAAACAGAGCTGGGCCAATTTCTGTTAACGCTGGAGGGATGAACGCGCTCAAGAAACTGGGATAGCTTCCGGCAAGTCGGTTAAGAAACGCTGGCTCAATTTTTCGGGGTGAGGTTTCTTAATAGTGTGCTCGACCGTACTCGCAAATGGTCTGGATCCATTGCGTCGAGGCATACCGGCTCCATTGCATGACGCATCACTTGTTTTTTGCACCTTTGCGAGTGGGCACTTCACGAGTAGCGGAACGCGCTCGATGATTCTCGGATGCCAGGAAGGCTTGTGTAAGGAAATCAACAAAGGACATACGCGCCCAAACACGTACATGAATAACCTACGGGCCCCCAATCCGTGAGAACAGCCTCGTGATACGATCGTTCGCGCAATGCGCACTTTCGAAACCAACGTGGGTGGATTTGTGTACGTGTGCGTCCTTCTTGCGCTCCCGACCTCTGAGCTCTACATAGGAAGCCCCCCAGGCGTCCCTCGAAGCCCGCCAGGCTCCAAGTAGAAGAAGAAAGCATGCCATAACCATAAACTTTGGCGCTCCGCACGGATTTCTTGGATCTGCGCTGGACCCCCCTCCCTGGCGCGCGGGGCGCGCCAGGGGCGGCGCCAGAGGCGCTGCCCGGGGAGGCCCGACGCGGATCCAAGAAATCCGCGCGGAGCGCCAACCATGTATGTTTATGGCATGTTTTCTTCTTCTTCTTCTTCGTCTTATCATTTTCTTTTTTCGACCAAGGCCTCCCGCCCCGCGCCACCCAATACTGTCTTTCTTTTTAGAACCCCAAAATGTTCTAATAACAAAAACAATGTTCTGGGAACATACGACCGACGCATCAAAAGAGGACGGACTCAGCCAGACATGTTCGAAGAGCATCTTGCACAGACCACGCGAGGTCCTCTGAAGATTCCTTGCTGGGTCCATCGGCGAGCGAGCCAGGAGGCCCGCCACTGCTTCAGCTGACGGCATGCGTTCTTATTTTTATCATTATTATTATTGCTCCTCTTCCTCTTCTTCCTATGTTTCTTCTCGACTCCTTCTCCTTCTTCAGCCAAGGCCTCTTCTTCCTCTTCTTCCTCTTCTCCTTCTCCTTATTATTCTTCCTCAGCCTCTTCTTCCCCTTCTTCCTCGTCTTCCTCTTCTTCCTCTCCTCCTCCTTCTTCTTCTTCTTCTTCTTCCTCTTCCTCCTCTCCTCCTTCCTCTCCTCCTTCCTCTCCTCCTCCTCCTCCTCCTCCTCCTCCTTCCTCCGCCCAGGCCTCCCGCCCGGCGCCCCCCCCCCCCCCGGGGGAGGCGCGCGGCCGCGCCTCGCGGATGTAGCCGCCGCCCAGGGCGCCCCCCGCTCGCCCCGAGACCTGGCGCGCGGCCGCGGAGGGCTGGCGCTTCATCACCGGCTCCGAGACCTGCCGCGCCCGCAGGCCCGCCCAGGGCTCCTGCAAGGGGGATAAGGGAGGACGGCCTGGAGTCCCAGACCTCCACAAGGTATGGAAGAGAGCGAGGCCTCGGTTCTTCTCGATCTTCGGCCTCTCTAGGGGCCCTCGCTGGGCCCTGGGCCCTCGCTGGGCCCTGGGACCGTCAGAAAACGACTCGGGAGGAAAAACGGGTCCTGGGGAAGGGGTCGAGACGGCGGGGGGCTGCGTATTAAAAAATCACGACGTCGGACCTCTGGAAACATCAGAACTCGGAGGTCCGCGCGGATTTCTCGGATCCGCGCTGGACTTGGCGGCGCGCAAAAGGGGGCAGGGAGAGGGGGGAAGGCTTCTTAGAAGCACCCTGCTTCTTAGAAGGCCTCGGCCTTACGTCTATAGAGAAGGCCCGCGCCTTCTAAGAAGCAGGGGTACTTCTAAGAAGCCTTCCCCCTCCCCCTACCACCCTCTGCGCGTTGCCGATGGACTCCCCCACCCCCGGGCGGCGCCTCTTGGCGCCGCCCCCTGGCGCGCTGCGCGCGCCGGGGAAGGGGGGTCCAGCGCGGAGGTAAGAGAACTCCGCGGGGACCTCCGCGTCTTCATGTGTACAATCAAACACCCTAATAAGGACGCGCGGTAAGGACGCAAGACCCTTGGAAGCCGAAGTTGGGATTTTTGGGGCGGCGGACGACGAAAACCCCAAGGACGCAAGAGCAAGGAAGAGCAAGGACGCAAGGGTACCCTGAGCAAAGTCGCGCGTCCTTATTAGGGTTTTTGACTGTGTCATTCTTTGTTCCCCTGTCCTGGCCGAGCTCGTCCTCCTCGCGGCGGCACGCAGGAGGCGGCCCCACGCCAGACCGACCCGGAAGTCCCAGCGCCGCCCCTCTTTCACAGCACGGGCTGCTGCCGGGCGCCCCGGGACCATCCCAGATCGATGCGGCTCGAAAAGCGGTGCAAAAATATGGGGGTCTGGGGCTCCAGCCGTGTGTTGCCTCGACGCTGCATTTTTGTTCGCAGCGTCGGATCTCAAGGGACCTGCGGCGCGCGGCTTGCCGGCCGATGCACGCGACGCGACGCTATATAGCGGCCTGCGTGCCTGGGATTCGGCTCCCCGCTCCCGGGAAGCCCGCGCACTCGGCTTCGGGGTCATGTAGCTGGGGGGCAACGATAGGGGGGGACTGGCATAGGGGGGGGGGGGGATGCGTCGACCTGGCATCGGCGACACATCGCCGACAGATCGGCGACAGGCCTCCGATAGTGAATCCGCACCTTGCTGGGCAGGTTGGGGCTGTCGGGCCCCTGTCGGCGACCAATGGGCGATTGGGGGCCGATGCGTCCCCCACGCCCCCGATGCCTATCTTAGAAAAAGAAACACCACATAAACATCAACTTTTGGCACTCCCGCGCGGATTTCTTGGACTCGCGCTGGACCTCCCTTCCTGGCGCGCGGAGAGCGCCAGGGGCGGCGCCGGAAGCGCCGCCGGGGGGCCCAGGCGCGGATCCAAGAAATCCGCGCGGAGCGCCAAAAAATTATGTTCATGTGGACTTTTTTTTTCTTCGAGGTCCCCCCCCTGTCGTGGCCCCCGATAGCAGCCGGGGATCTTCTGACCCGGGTCAATCCAAACCCGGGTCAGCCAGGCCTTGCAGAATCCTGCAAGATCCTGCAAGACCCTGCACCCAAACCTGGGTCAACGCGAAGGATCCCGCAAAATCCTGCAGGCTCCTGCACCCAAGCCCGGGTCAATGGGAGCCTGGCCCTGCAGGATCCTGCAAGGTATCTGGCGCTCTGGCTGACCCCCGTTTGTATTGACCCCCGTCTCAAGGCTCCCGATGGCAGCCCGGGCCTCCTCCTCCTCCTCCTCCTCCTCCTCCTCCTCCTCCTCCTCCCCCTCCTCCTCCACTCCTCCTCCTCCTCCTCCTCCTCCTCCTCCTCCTCCTCCCCCTCCTCCCCCTCCTCCTCCTCCTCCTCCTCCTCCTCCTCCTCCTCCTCCTCCCTCCTCCTCCTCCTCCTCCTCCTCCTCCTCCTCCTCTTGCTGCTGCTGCTTGTCGTGGCCCCCGAGGGCAGCCCGGGCCTCCAGCCTTCCCCGGCGGCAGCTGACGGGGGGCGAGGCGGGCACCCTATACGGAGCGCCCGCGGCGAGGCGCAGCGGCCGGAGCGCCCGCCGAGGCAGGGAGGCCCTCTGGGCAGGACACCCCAAGTAAGGAGGGAGGAGGAGGAGGAGGAGGAGGAGGAGGAGGAGGAGGGGGAGGAGGAGGACGAGGACGAGGAGGAAAAGGAGGAGGAGGACAAAGACGAGGAGGACGAGGACGAGGAGGAAAAGGAGTAGGAGGACGAGGAGGAAAAGAAGCAGGAGGACAAGGACGAGGAGGACGAGGAGGAAAAGGAGGAGGAGGACAAGGACGAGGAGGACGAGGACGAGGAGGAAAAGGAGGAGGAGGACAAGGACGAGGAGGACGAGGATGAGGATGAGGAGAGGAGACGGAGACGCCCAGAGACGGAGACGCCCACAGAACTAGGCGTCCGAGAGCCGCGCGCCAGAGGTCGCTCTGGCGGAGGGCCGTTCCCACGAGTCGCCGGTCCTCCTCCAGCTCCGAGCCGCCCGTGCGCGGGCCGCAGGCCTCTATACCTTGATGATGCTGGTGATGATAATAAGAATGTTGATGATGGAAATGATGTTACTAATGATGATGCTGCTGATGATGCTGATGCTGATGATGATGACGAGGATGATGATGATGATGATGATGATGATGATGATGATGATGATGATGATGATGATGATGATGATGATGATGATGATGATGAGGATGATGATGACGAGGAGGAGGAGGAGGATGGTGATGATGATGATGCTGCTGATGATGATGACGATGACGATGATATGATGATGCTGATGATGAGATGTTGATGCTGATGATGATGATATGATTATGATGATATGACGATGCTGCTGCTGCTGCTGCTGCTGCTGATGATGATGATGATGATGATGATGATGATGATGACGATGACGATGAGATGATGATGCTGATGATGATGCTGATGATGATGCTGATGCTCATACTGATGCTGATGATACTGATTATGATGGTGATCATGGTGATGTTGGTGATGCTGATGATTATGATGATGATGAGGAGGAGGAGGAGGAGGAGGAGGAGGAGGAGGAAGAGGCGGAGGAGGAGGAAGAGGAGCCTACAGCAGGGCCGCCCATGGGTGCGAACGTCGCAGCCGGAGCGAAGCCGGGCTGGCCCGGCCAAGACAAAGCTCGAGCGCACAGAGCCTGGGCTTGAGAGCCGAAACGGCTGCGCTCCACGCGGCGCCACGCCTGAGGTGCTAAGTGAGAGAATGTCGGCTCAAGAAAGCTCGCCACAGAAGTGACCCACAAGTGCCTTCCGTTGCAGGCTCGGCATGTCACGCGTAATCCGAGCAAGCGCGATGCGATAGGCACCGCATTCGACCCCATAATCGCCGCGATGCAGCTGGCATCGCACTCGGGCCCCCCTGGGGGAGCCACCACAGGGCATGACACGGGCGGGGCGACCAGGGGGTATAGCACGACCCCATTCGCGACCAGATTGGTGGGGCAGCTCATGTAGACCGCCTGTTTTGGGAGATGGGCGCGCCTTTGCCTCCTCCGCATCCTCCGCATCGTCCCCCCCCCCCCTTTCTCATGCTTCCTCCTCCTCCCTCCTCCCCTCTCTCCTCCTCCTCGTTCTCCCCCCTCCTCCTCCTCCTTCTCCTCCTGCTGGTCCCAGCAGGCCACTAAGAGGCCCCAGGGAGGCTCCAAGAGGGCCCCTGAGGCCGAGCCTGCCCACCACTCCCCAAACCAACTCAGACCCGGACCGACTCACGCTCATACCCAACAGTACTGTCGCTCGTGCTCAGGGCTCGCTCGTACAGTCGGGGCGTTGACCTAAGGAACCCTAAATAAGGAACGAGGCCCCTTTTTCCCATGAGATGAACTTCGATTTCCCATGGAAACCCTCGGGAAAACCCAAGGCGAACTGTAAAACAATCAAGGAACGCCGAGCCCCTCCCCAACGAAAAGGGTTCCTTCTTCAAGACCCCTACTGTACTCAAAACCACTCGCTTCGGGCCTCTCTCCCCCACTCGTGCTCGCTCACGCTCAGACGCTCGTAGAGCAAGCCGTGCACCAAACGAATGCGCACGTGGGGCTCTCGACGTCTGGCACGCGCTCTTACACTTCAGTCATCACGTGCAACCATATTGCTGCAATGCAGTGCGCTGAACAAGGGGGGTGTCCTCGCCGCGGCGAGCCTCGCCACGCATGGTCTCCTCGGCCCAGACCCACGGGGCGGCCCGCAAACCGTAGCCACTCCTGACCCCCAAGATGGTATGGATCCCATCGTCCTGGCTGTACTCGCATTCTCTTGGGGCCCAGCGGGGCGGTCCCAGAGACCCTTCTGCCAAACGAAGTGCCAGCTCTTAGAGGCGCAGCCTTCACTCCCGACGCGCACCACCCCTGATGAGCATCTGGCACAGGAGGTCTCGTGTCGGGCTCTAAACTGCTCTGTGGATGCCCCACGGACCCCCTCCTTGAATGGTCCCGAAGAGATGCATGCCTGCCCTCCCAAAAGAACGTGAAGAGGCGGAGGATGAGGCGAGTGCTAGGACGGAGAAGGGCAAGAAGAAGTGGAGGAGTCGAGGTTGAGATGAATAAGGAGGAGGATGGGGAGGAATAGGATGCTGATGGATCCAGAAAGGGGAAAAAGCGGGGGGCGGACGAATCAGGATAAGCCAAGACAGCATAAACCAAGGCAGCATCCACGAGTTTGCAACACACTCTCCCGTCCCAGGGCTCCACATACATTGTAGCGGGCACTCCTTATCCCCATTAGAAGCACCCCCTGCATGGTCCTTCCATTCGTGTGACAGCCCCGGTTCGAACATACGCTGCCCTGTGTCCTTCTATCTCTAAGATAGGTGTGTAATTTTCGGTCTGGTGGGTGTTTTTTTTCGCCAAATGATTAGGGATGCTTCGATGGTCCTCGACGAAGGAAACATGCACACGTTCGAGCGATGCCAAGTACATGGTCCTTCCATTCGTGTGACGGCCCCAGTTCGAACATACGCTGCCCCGTGTCCTTCTAGTTCTGAGGATCGCGATGGCGCAGGGTGCTGCAAAACTCAGAGCCTCGTCCAGCGAGAGCCCCGTTGTGACAACGAGCCGCCGCGCATCCGTCCAGTGAGCTGCACACACCCTCACATCCGTGGCCGTGCGATGAGTAAAACCTCAAAAACGATAACACACACAACATTGAAACATAACCGCTCTCCTGCAGTGCAGGTGATTCACCATTTTTCCAATGCTGTGCCATGAATTTTGGATGCTTCGCGGTCCAAGCCGCAAGTTCGAAAACCACCCGCACTTCATGGGCGAATCTGATGGGAACTGCAAGTGTGCGCTGCGCTACATACATGATAAGGAACCACCCGCTCTGTATCGGTGTTGCGGTTGAAAGCTAATTCACGCTAGCGTTCGCAGTAGTAAGGCGTCAACCACACTTTGAAAACCGCCCGCCCTCCATCCGACTGGCAACTGGAAATTTCTTAGCGACATGTGTACCGTACCACGTGGAGAGGCGCATTTTGCAAACCGCCCGCCCTCCAGCCGTGTAGCTGCTGGCCACTTACGCAAAACGCATGTGCGCGGCGTCGCCATTGTCGTCCTCATCGCACCACCGCCCGAGAGCTCCCGCCCGACCCTCGGCATCGCCGTCGACATCGCTACCACCACCACCACCATCGCCGTCGCCACACTCGCCATCGTCCCGCAACTTCGGGGAAACCAGAATGTACCGATACCGCTACTCCCCCGACCTCTCCCGGGGTGCGTTCTGACCAGGACTTCGAGGCGAATCCAGCGGTGGCGACGATGGCCTCCGACGACGCCCAAAAAGGAGAAAACGGGCGAAGGGGTAGAGGTATGGGTACCTTCCCCAGACAGATTGCTGAACGGGATGCTGTTGTGATAGAAGCTAACTCTGGCGGAGGGAATTCAAAGCAGAGACGTCATCAAACAAATTTCGTGGTCCTGTCCGTTTCGCCTGAGACATCCTCGCAACTCTCGTTTCTGAGTTGCCCGGGATTTGGCGTTCCGCGTGAAACATCCTCCAAACTCTGAGTTCCCAAATGCCGCGCAGGAGGTGGTCTGGCCCGTTTCGCCTGAGACATCCTCGAAACTCTGAGTTCTGAGATGCCACGCGAGAGGTGGTCCGGCCCGTTTCGCTTGAGACATCCTCCAAACTCTGGGCTCCCAGATGCCGCGCGAGAGGTGGTCCGGCCCGTATCGCCTGAGACATCCTCCAAACTCTGAGCTCTGAGATGCCGTGCGCGAGGTGGTTTGGCGCGTTTCGCCTGAGACATCCTCGCAACTCTGAGCTCCGAGATGCCGCGCAAGAGGTGAACCAGCCCATTTCGCCTGAGACATCCTAGAAACCCTGGGCTCCGAGATGCCGCGCAAGAGGTGGTCCCGCCCGTCTCGCCTGAGACATCCTCCAAACTCTGAGCCCTGATATGCCCTGCGCGAGGTGGTCTGGCCCGTTTCGCCTGAGACATCCTGGCAACTCTGCGCTCTCTGATGCCGCGCGAGAGGTGGTCCGGCCCGTTTCGCTTGATACATTCTCCAACATCTGAGCCCCGAGATGCCGCGCGAGAGGTGGTCCGGCCCGTTTCACTTGAGACGTCCTCGCACTTTTGCATTCCGAGGTGCCGCGCGAGAGGTGGTCTGGTCCGTTTCGTCTGAGACGTCCTCGAAACTCTGAGCTCTGAGATGCCGCGCGTGAGGTGGTCTGGCCCCTTTCGCCTGAGACATCCTCGAACCTCTGAGCTCTGAGCTGCCGCGCAAAAGGTGGTCCAGCCTATTTCGCCTGAGACATCCTAGAAACCCTGGGCTCCGAGATGCTGCGCAAGAGGTTGTCCGGCCCGTTTCCCCTGAGACATCCTCCAAACTCTGAGCCCTGATATGCCCTGCGCGAGGTGGTCCGGCCCGTCTCGCCTGAGACATTCTCGCACTTCTGAGCTCTGAGATGCGTTGCGCAAGGTGGTCCGGCCCGTTTCGCACAAGACATTCTCGCAACTCTGAGCTCCCACACGCCGCGCAAGAGGTGGTCCAGCATGGGGGCCCAGAAGACTACATGTTACATATCCCCCCTGGGACCCAGGACTCCCAGGACAGGCCCCAGGGGTCCCCAGGAGATTCCCAGGAGGCCAGGAGGCTCCCAGGAGGCCCCAGGAGGCCCCCTATCAGAACGCGTCAAGTTAATACATATCCGGTGTCGATTTGTTGATTTTTCTTGCTCTTGTGCCCCTCCCATTTTGGGGGGCCCAGACGGCCACATGTTAGATATGCCCCACTGGGTGCCCCAAGAGGCTTCAGGAAGCCCCAGGTGGGGTCCAGGAGGCCACAGGAGGCCCAGGAGGAAGCCCTAGGAGGTCCCCAGGAGACCCCAGGAGGCCCCAGGAGGCCCCCGCAACTCGGAGCTCTGAGACGCCGCGCTCGAGGTGGTCAGGCCCGTTTCGCCTGAGACTTCCTCGCAGCACGTTTCGCCCGAGACATCGTCGCAACTCTGGGGTCCGAGATGCCGCGCGCGAGGTGGTCCAACCCGTTACGCTGGATACATCCTCGCAACTCTGGGCTCCAAGATGCCGTTCGGGATGAAGAGGAGGTGGAGGAGGAGGAGAAGAAGGAGGAGGAGATGGAAGGGAGAAGGAGGAGGAGGATGATGTGGATGAGGGAGCAGGCAGGAGGAGGGGGAGGAGGAGGGGGAGGAGGAGGAGGGAGAAGGAAGGGAGTTGCAGGAGAGGACCTAACGGGAAGCGAGTGTGACGTGGACTTGTCAGAACGTGTGCGAGAGGTTGTCCGGTCCGTTTCGTTTGAGACATCCTCCAATACTGAACTCCAAGATGTCGCCAAACCTGAGCCTCTGACAGTGCCGACCCGACAGCTTTCTCGTCGACCAGGTGCCTCTAGCGTTAGCTTCCTGACAGGCATGCGCCACACAAGTTTTCGTGTAAGCATCTCATGTGCAAACATCAGGTTGTCATGCGCGAACATGCCATGCCAGCCCGCACTGGACGGGCACGCAATCGACCTTGGAAACGGCAGTGGGTAATTAAAAAGAAAACTCTGTTTGGGGATACTGCGCTCTGGCTGTACAGTAATTTCAATGCGGCGTCCCTCGAAGTCCCGACCCTTTCCCCCCGGGACTGGCTTTGCATCCCGAATCGTTTTCTCCGAGGGCCACGAGGCCCGGCGACGCGAGGGCCCCCCCCGCGAGGCCGAAAACGACTGGCAGCACACCGCCCGCCCTGATTTTTTTTCGCGGCGCGGCCATGCCTGGGGGCATCTCTCCTCCTCCCCTGGCAGGGGAGGAGGAGAGATGCCCCCAGACATCCTCCATCCTCCATCCTCCATCCTCCATCCTCCTCCTCCTCCTCCTCCTCCTCCTCCTCCTCCTCCTCCTCCCCGCTCCTCCTCCTCCTCCTCCTCCTCCTCCTCCTCCTCCTCGTCCTTCTCCTCCTCCCCCTCATCCTTCTCCGTCTCCTCCTCCTCCCCCTGCAACCTCTTCGCCGACGCCGTCGGCGGCGGCGCTGGCCCTGCCGGCCCGCGCAGCATGGCCCGCCTGCGCCGGGCCCTCCGCCGCCAGGGCCGCGGCCACGAGGGCGGCGGCCGTCATCCCGGCCGCGGCGTACACCGCCTAGGCGCAGAGGGGCGCGGAGGCCACCGGAGCGCCGCCAGGGGTGCAGGCCTCCTGATTATGCTTCCGGCTTCGCCGGTGCGTCGGCGACGTCGTCGTGGAGCAAAGCGGGCTCCACGTCGAGCCGCATCGCCGGCGCACCGGCGATGCGGAGCGGTCCTCCGACCCCATCTGCTCCGACCCCATCTGGGAGGCCCAGAGGGAGCCACCGGAGGGCCGCCAGAGGGCACTCGGCGGCGGCACTCGGCGGCCCATGCCGAAGGCCGCAAATGGCGGCAGAGGCCACCAGGAAGGCCGCTGAGAGCTGCCGGGGGGCCGCCGGGGGGGCTGCCAGAGGGCCTGCTCCCTTCCCTCCTCCTCCCACTTTTTGAAAGCGGACACTCAGTGAAATACTTGCTGCGTCCTCCTCCCACTTCCACTCCTCCTCGTCCTTCTCCTCCTCCAGCTCACCCTGCCGCTTCCCATGCTCCCGCTTCCGCCTCCCCCTCATCTCTCTGCTGTCGCAGGGCCTCTTCGCCCTGACTCTCCTCCTCCTCCTCCTCCTCCTCCTCCTCCTTCTCCTCCTCCTTGTCGTCCTCCTGAGGAGGACGACGAGTAAGGAGAAGGAGAAGGAGAAGGAGTGAGGAAAAGGAATAGGAAAGAGTGGTCTTGTGAGGGCGGTGGCGATACCCATGGCCAATCCTCAGCTGGAATGCCGCTGGCTTCCAGACCCTGGATGCCTTCTCCAAGGTTTCCTTGTCCGATGCCTCCGCCGCAGGGGGGGGGGGGATAGGCACAGGGAAGGGGGGGGGGGATGCATCGACCCACAATCGACCCTGGATCGCCCATTAGCCCCAGCCTGCCCAGGAGCGCGCGGGGCTCACCATCGGGGGCCCCGTCGCCGATCTGGATCGGCGAGGCATCGCCGACGTTCCAGGGCGAGGCGCCTGCCCCCCCCCCCCCCCCCCCCCCCCCCCCCCCCGACCGCTGCCACTCCCGGAGGGGGCGCGGGAGCGCAGCGGGAGTAGGGGGACTGAGCGGCACCGGGGCTCCCGCGAGAGTGCGGCGGGGGCGGGAGGAGGGCGAGGAGGGGGAGGAGGCAGAGACGGCGTAAGGAGAGAGGAGGGACCTCCTCCTCCTCCTCCTCCTGCTCCTACTGCTCCTCCTTCTCCTTCTCCTCCTCCTCAGCCTCCTCCTCCTCCTCCTCCTCCTCCTCCTCCTCCTCCTCCTCGAGAAGGCCGCTGCTGGCCTCTCCCCCCTCGTCCCTGGGCTTGCTCCTCCCCCCCTTGTCAGCAGCCAGGCTGGAGTGTTCCGGGTCAGCCGCCCTGCCGAGGGCGGGCCGTCGGGCAACGTTTTTCCCGACGGCTCGGCGCTCGATCCATCCCATCCCCTGCTCTCTCGGGCTGGGCGGGGGCTTGCCATGGTTGGCGACAATGGTTTCTTCCGTTCAGGATGCTGTGGGGCTGCCCCGTGGGAGAGGGCCCCGTGGCAGGCAGCTCGAGACGGGGAGCATTGTGCCCTGTACGTGGCTGTTCTCGGCTGTGTGGCAGGGCCCGCCACATTTCACGTAGACTGCGCGGCCACAAGGAGCGCGCTCAGATCACCCCGTTGCGCCGTCAGTGCTGCAGGCAGCCGTGCCCACCTGTGGACCCACTTCTCCCATGCCTACGATGGTGAGTCGCCTCCTGTTGTTGAGGTCTGGGCTCATCCGTAGTGGTCGTTGTGCGGGGACTCTCGACCCCATTCTTCAAGAGAGGCTCCGACGAGGCGACAGGTTGGCCAAGCTCGGTGCCAGGCGTCACCCTCCCGCTGATGATGCTGCCCTTCGGCCGCGCGCGCGCGAGCCTGTGACCCGACAGGCGGTCCGCTGGGCTGGCGAGCATGAGGCCTGGAGGGCTGACACGCAGCTGCGCGGCCGTGACGATCGTGCAGGCCCGGGTGGGGCCGGTGCTGGTCGGGCCTGTCCCCAGCGGACCGCCCCGCCGAGAGCTCGTTTCGGGGCCCGCCCGGCCGTTCTCACCGACGCCCGGCATGGCGAGTCGGTTGCCCTCACCAGCATGCCTGGCCACGCTGTGCACGGCCAAGGTGTTTGGGCCAGGTGGCGAGCGTGCGTTTGGTGGGGGGACCGTCCTAGTATGCACCAGGTGTGGGGGTTACAGTTGGGGGGCGGTGAGATCTGTCTGCCGCCCCTGCTCCCCTCCCTCGGTTGCTTTGAAGCGTCAGAGGGGCCGTGCTGAGAATGGCGTTTTCCCCTCCTGGGCCCCCCAGCATAAGGGCTGGACGCTAGGCCCGACGAGGCCTGCTTCGCCAGCCGATGTTGCTATTTTGGCCACCACGTCTGCTGTTGGCCTCCTGTCCTTGGGCGGTGGGTGGGCGGGGGCGGGGGCGGGGGCGAGGGCGGGGGGCGGGGGCGTGGTCGTCGTCGTCGTCGTCGTCGTCGTCGTCGTCGTCGTCGTCGTGGGAGGAACGGTGGAGTGAGGCCGTGCGTGCGGCCCGTTTCGGCC
>CAUYUJ010014369.1:82586-97586 GCA_963575745.1 Prorocentrum cordatum | reverse complement strand
ACAACCAAGTGCTGCAGCTGCTGGTTGACCACAGACGCGAGAAGCTTGCTGTCCGAATTCTTGAGCGTGAGGGGTCGGAGGGACCCCGGCTCTCGTACACAGTCTGTGATGTCCCGAGGTTTCGGGATGAAAGCGAATATGCTGTGGTTGAGGCCAGCTGGAGCAGGGTTGCCACCCATGAGATAAAGGAGAAGGCGATAGAGGACAGAGAGGCATTTGGGGTGGCACTTCCACGCAGCATACGTGAGACGATCCGGTCCTGGAGCCGAGTCCCGCGCTCGGCTAAGGCATTGTGCCAGCTCCTTCTCAGAGGGGATGTGGAAATCAAAGCTGGGGAGGTCAGAAATTGTGCGGTCCAGGAACTCTGCAATTTCGGCCTCCGGGCGGGGCCGCTCAGAGAAAACAGGCTGCCAATACTGCTTCAAAACGTCCGCCATAGACACAGCATCTCGCACGATGTCGCCCTGATGGCCGTCGTGCGGCGAGCTTGGGGTGACACTTTCTGGAAGCATTAAGTAAATGTTTGTCCCCATTTGTGTGCAGCATGCCCAGCGCGATGGGGCACCAGGTCAGAAGAGGAAGAGGAGGAGGAGGAGGAGGAGGGGGAGGAAGAGGAGGAGGAAGAGGAAACAGAGGGGCAAACATTGTGTGAACATCCGGGCCTGCGCACAGTCTCCGACGAGATAGGCGGCGCGAGGTCGCTCTGGTGGCCCTCTTGTGAGACCCGAATCCCCCTCAGAACCAACCGCCTTTGCTTCGGCCTCCAGAGCAACGCTCGCCTGACAGAGGTCTCTTGGACCTTGCCCCAATGCTGGATCTGGCCCGGCTGGTCGCGCGCTCGCGCAGCGGCCTCTTCTTGTATTTGAGAGTGCCTGAGAGAGTTCTGGGCAATTACCTCGGCCCGAAAACCTTCATCATCCTGCAACCACACTAGGGCACCTGTGATTAAAATGAATCGAGACCCGTACACAGAGTGGGCCTGAATTCGGGCTGCTGAATGTATATCCTGCCTCCAAATTGCCCGGGCGATGGCTCGGAGTGTCATGCAACGAGCACTGGCAGAATACTCCGGGCCATCGCAATCAGGCTGCCTCTGGACCTCGCGGCGAACGACGCCCGCGGCCACGATCATGTTGGCTTTCAGAGTGGACCAAGCCTCGGGAGGGGAGAGGGAATCAAGATCGCAGCCAGCAAGACAGTTGCCGAGCACCGTTTTGTATCGAGGATGCTTGAAAATGAAAGCCGGGATAGACTGATGAGCGCGATTCCTGCCTGACCTAGGCTTCAGAGTAAGAGAAATGATGGCATGGTCGCTAAGCTTCCACTCGGCCATGGCCGGGGCCTCCTGCAGGATATCGAGGGCCGCTTCGGTCTCTAGGAGGAAGTGGGGGCTGAGGGAGACGAAGGCGCGGTCGATCGTCGTCGCCGTGGAGGTGGAGCGAGAGAAATGGGTGGGGAGGTCGGTCGAAATTTCGGTCATCTGGCCTGCAAAAAGGGCTCTCCAGAAAGCTTCGCCGTGCTGGGCACGGCTCTCCCGCGAAAGGCGGGCCTGGCGGGCCTCAGGAAACAAGAGGCTGTCCGACGGCGAGTCGGAGATGTTGAAGTCCCCGATCGCCACGGCGAGGCGCTCCAGCTCGTTCTGGTGCGCCCACTCCGCGTTCGCCAACCAGGCGCGGCGGATCGCGCTCCTGTCGTCGTGGCTCAGCTCGTGGTTGTGCACGTTCAGGATCCTTACCGCAGAGTTCCACTTGCCACTCTCGATCTGGATACACTGAGCACGCCCTTCCACCAGCACCTTGTGCTCGAAGACCGGGTGATCTTCAGGCGGATGCTCGGCGAGCTGTTGCTGAGAGTAGCTGGCGACGAGGATGGCCGTGCCTCCAATCCCAGGGTGCGGGCCCATGGCGCTGAAGACGCGGTACTCGAACGGATACTGGTTTATGTAGTTCTGCAGAGGAGGAGGAGGAGGAGGCAGAGGAGGAGGAAGACGCGGTACTCGAACGGAGGAGGAGGAGGAGGAGGAGGAGGAGGAGGAGGAGGAGGAGGAGGAGGAGGAGGCAGAGGAGGAGGAGGAGGAGGAGGAGGAGGAGGAGGAGGAGGAGGAGGAGGAGGAGGCAGAGGAGGAGGAGGAGGAGGAGGAGGAGGAGGAGGGGGGCGAGGCCCGCTGCGCGCCTCCGCCGCTCGCCGTGCTCGTGCTCGCCGCCGCTGCCGTGGTGGCCCTGCCGCGAGGCCCGCTCTCTCGGCGCTGCCGGCGGGGGCGGGAGCACGCGGCACGGGGCCCCGGGGGGCCACCCCACCTCGCCAGGAAAGGGCACGGGCCCCGGGGGAACCTCGGGATCCGCCAAGATCGGGGGCGGCCAAGAGGGGGACGTCAAAGAGGGGGGGTGCAAATCATGGCTGGCGGCATGTGCGCGGCCAAGGGGGGGACCCAGGGACGTAATGAAAGAAGAAGAGGCGCCATGAAATCTGAGGAACTATCATGGCCCATGCCATGATATCCCCCCCTAGTCATCACCCCCCTCTTGGCCGCCCCCGACAAGAGGGGGGGGGGGTGACCCTGAGGGAGGGCGTGGGTTCGATCTGTGGGTGTGCCAGACTGCCGCAGACATGTGCCCCCCGCATGCCCCACCGATCGGCAACCATCGGAAGCTGCCGGCGGCTGAGGGGCATCTGCTTTGGGCGGTTCGGTGCAAAAACCGGTCGAAGTCGCATCCCCCCTCCGGGCCCCTCCTCCTCCTCCTCCTCCTCCTCCTCCTCGTCCTCCTCCTCCTCCTCGTCGTCCTCCTCCTCCTCCTCCTCCTCCTCCTCGGTATTCCGAGAAGCGCGCCCTCCCTGAGATCCTGGCGCCTCCATTTTGTCGAGCCTTGCGTTTGCGTCTTTTTGCGGGCCCATGGGGCCTCGCGGATCGACGCGGCTCGAACAATGGTGCAGCACGATGGGGTCCAAGGCTCTGGGCGTGCCTTGCTAATTACGGTGCTGCAGCTTTGTGGCTGCGTCGGATCTCAGGGCCGAGGGAATCGCGTCCTGGTTGTTCTTGTTGGCAGTTCTCGGGCTCCCCGGGCCCTCAGCGGGTCCTGGGACGGTTCAGCCACGACTCTGGACGAACAGCTGGTTCTGCGGGAAGGCACGGGGGTCGAGGTCCCGTTTCCCTCATAGAGGCCTCCCAGACGGGATCCGAGTAGATGGGGTCGGAGGATCGCCGATGCATCGGCGATACATCGGCGCCGTCGGCATGGCGAAGCTCGGGCTCCACATCGAGCCGCATCGATGATGCATCGGCGATGCGGCGCGATCCTCCGACCCCATCTGCTCCGATCCTATCGAGGAGGCCCAGACCTCAGGACCCGTCTCCCTCCTTGTGGCGGGACGGGGCCCGAGGCACCCCCGAGCCCGCGCCCCCAGGCACGGAGGAGGACCGAGGGATCGGAGCGGGAACCAGGCGCGAGTACCGAGGCTGCCGAGGCTGCCGGACGTCCTGGCCCCTCCTTGGGGCCCCAGGAGGGGGGCCCGAGGAATAGAACAACATCAAACGGCATAAACATAAGCTTTCGAAGGTCCGCGCAGATTTCTCGGGTCCGCGCTTGGATCCCCCTCCCTGGCGCGCGGCGCGCGCCAGGGGCGGCGCCGGAGGCGCCGCCAGGGCGCCCCAGCGCAGATCCAAGAAACCCGCGCGCAGCGCCAAAAGTTTAGGTTCATGCGGTGTTTACTTCTTCGTGGAGACGAAGGGCAGGACGTCAGGGAGGCACGATTTGGCGCAATCAGGTGCAGTGCAGCTGCTCTAACTCTCGAGATCAACTTCGCCAACCGAACGCGCTTAAAAAAAGGTCCCAGGGAGAGCGGCCGCCTCCATAGATTCTGCTCTTCAGTCTGCTCCGATCGAGCTGAGATCGAGCTGGGACTGATATCGAAGTTGTCTGGAAACAGATCGGGGAGGCCTACCAAAGGGGCCGAGAAGGGAGCCCGCCAGGGAGGCCCTGCAGGCAGCGCGGCGGGGGGCGCGGCCGCCCAGCGGCGCCCCTCGCGCGCCGCCGCCGCTCCCCCCATCCGAGGGAGGAGGCGCGCGCCCCTCTTCGGCCACACGCGAGAGTGGCCCTACTCTGGAAAGGATATTGATCGAGGGGGCGGCGACTAATCGCCCGACTGAGCTTGCCCATCCCCCCCGCTCCTCCCCCTCCTCCTCCTCCTCCCCTCCTCCTCCTCCTCCTCCTCCTTCTTCCAATTCTCCCCCCTCCCCCCCCCCCCCCTCCTCCCCCCCTCCTCCTCCTCCTCCTCCTCCTCCTCCTCCTCCTCCTCCTCCTCTCCTCCTCCTCCTCCCCCCTCTCCTCCTCCACCTCCTCTCCTCCTCCTCCTCCTCCTCCTCCTCCTCCTCCTCCTCCTCCTCCTCCTCCAACCCCCCTCCACCCGTGCCGACAGCACGTGCCCAAGCCCCCCAGCGGATTTCAGGGGGGGGGGGGGGGGGCGATTTTTACCCCAGCCAGAGTAGGCAAGAGCAACCTTTGGTGCGCGGCTTGCCGATCATTGCACGCGATGCGACGGTCGTGGCTTGCGTGCTTCCGGGTGGACCCCTCGCTGAGCCCGACGTAGGAGGAAGAGCAAGCTGCATGACCATGAGCTTCGGGAACTGTGGAATCTTCTGCCGAGGCCCTCTTTGGGCTCTTCGACGAAAGCCGCGCAGCAAAGGCCACTCCAGCGAATCGGCCACACGCAAGAGCGGCCCTGGGCGAGAGTGACCTTCGGCGCGCCGCTTTTCGGGGGGGCGCGGGGGGTCCAAACACAAGCGCGCAAGACGCTACTAACACTATCGCATCGCGTTCGGCAATCCGGGGATCTCAGCGGGCCCGCACCAAAGTTCACTGAGGCGCAGGGTCACTCTCACGTGCAGTCGAGCGAAAGGCCACTCGTGCGCGCAGCAGATCCCTCTGGCCTCGGCCCCCCCGCAGCCCAGGGGAGCGCGATGGCGCGGCCTCGTTCCCCGGGCCACGGCGCGGGCGGCACGCGCGGGTGCAGCAGGGGGGGACTGGGAGGTGGTCCGCCGTCGTCGTCGTCGTCGTCGTCGTCGTCGTCGTCGTCGTCGTCGTCGTCGTCGTCGTCGTCGAAGGCTCTTGGGCGCCCGTCGGGGGCCGTAGGGTCGGCGAGGAGTGGGCGCCTGCTCGGGCGCCGAAGGCAGAGGGGCAGGTGGAGGAGAGTTGGCTTGGATGATCGCAGCGCGCGGGGGGGGGGCGTGAGGGGGGAGGGCCGTTCTGGATGAGTGCCAAGGTGGGTGGCACGTGGCAGAACCTGGCAAGCAAGTGGGCTGCGGGTGCCCCAGAGCGGCGCTGTGATCGGCGCGAGGGCTGCTACAGGGACAGGAAGGTTCTGAGTGGATGCCGAGGTGGTTGTATCCAGCCTAACCTGGCATACAAGTGGGTTGCAGGGGTCCCAAGTGGAGTGGCTCAAAAAGGGGATCATATACGTCTGCTAAATGGGCGGAGTCCACTTCGCCCAGATCTTCACCCCTGTTCGGCCGCCATTGGTATTTGCAGCCCACATATGTGCCAGGTAGACCAGATACATTTCACCACAGTATCTACTCAGTACCTCCCTATCCCCTTTAGCAATCCCGCGCTGATCGCAGCAGCATGAAGGAAACGGACCCACAGAAAGTGGTCCAAGACTTGTCTCGCCGTCATCGGGCAACTGGAACCCTCTACGGGCCCCCAAGTTCCGCCAACAAACAACGCAGGATGAAGAAATGGCCCTGGAGAAAAGCCCCAAGGTCTATAGAAGGAAAAACAAACGGCATAGACAGAAACTTTTGGCGCTCCGCGCGGATTTCTCGGACCCACACTTGGACCCCCGTCCCTGGCGCGCCGAGCGCGCCAGGGGCGGCGCCAGAGGCGCCGCCGGGGGGGCCCAGCGCGGATCCAGCGCGGATCCAAGAAATCTGCGCGGAGCGCCAAACAATTATGTTTTTGTGTGTTCTTTTCTTTTTATGTAGGGAAACGAACTCTATACACCAACGCTTTTCCCGACCCTGCGCTGAAATTCGCACAGGAACGCGGATTCTGGTGTATACGGGACCCTGGTGTATACATGTTTCTTTGTTTCCCGTGGACATCGGGGAAAAAAGTATACACCGCACCACCCCAGCGTCGTCCCCGACCCTCAAGAGTCATGGGATTCAAGAAACAGCCCGCCACTGGTCGGAGGTGAGGGGGTGAGATCGAAGTTGAACGGAGAGCCCCCCTACCAGGAAATCGGTTTCGGTTTCGTGTTCGTGCGTGCCGTGCATGCGGGCGAGGCGAAGCTGCGTGGGCGGGCGAGAAGAAAGTCTCCTCCGGCTGGGGCGCGGCCAGACCACATGTTTCCTCTCCGGGGGTCAGTGGCCCGCGGTGTCCCGCCTGTGTCCCGCCTCTGGCTGAGGCACGGCCGGACCAACTGATTCCTCTCCGGGGGCCGGTGGCCCGCGGTGTCCCGCCGGTGTCCCGCTGGTGTCCCGTCGGTTTCCCGATGATGATGATGATGATGATGATGATGATGATGATGATGATGATGATGATGGTGGTGATGATGATGATGATGATGATGATGATGTCAATGATGATGATGATGATGATGATGATGATGATGATGATGATGATGATGATGGTGTCAATGTTGATGATGATGATGATGGTGATGGTGGTGATGATGATGGTGTCCCGATGATGATGTTGACGATGCTGATGATGATGATGATGATGATGATGACGATAGTGTCCCGATGATGATGACGTTGATGACGATGCTGTTGATGCTGATGATGATGGTGATGAGGTGATGATGATGATGATGGTGTCCCGATGATGATGATGATGATGATGATGATGATGATGATGATGATGATGATAATAATAATGATGTTGATGACGTTGATGGCGATGCTGTTGATGATGATGATGACGTTGATTGTGAGATCGATTGTGATATCGATAGTGAGATCGATAGTGAGACCGAATGTGAGATCGATTGTGAGATCGATAGTGGGATCGATGGTGAGATCGATTGTGAGATCGATAGTCAGATCGATTGTGAGATCGATCGAATGAAATAGATCGAGTGAGATCGATCGAGTGAGATCGATCGAGTGAGATCGATCGAGCGAGACCGATAGTGAGATCGATAGTGAGATCGATAGTGAGACCGATCGAGTGAGACGTTGGTTCCTCCCCCCCCGAAACTCCTTATCACCCGAGGGGTGGTCGTATAGGTAGTGTATGCGTTCCAGCTTCCGACGATGGGCCGAGGAAGTGGCCGACCCCGGAAACCCGAATCCTTAACTGTCGCCGCCTCGCCGCCCCTCCTCCGGGAGGGCGTCGACGGGGTGACACCGCCTCGTGAGTGACTCCGCCCGCAGTCTCGCCAGCGGTCCGCCCTGTCCGATGTCAAACTCGAGGGGGGCAGAGGAGGGAGGATGGAGGAGCAGGGGGCCGGGGGAGGAGGGGAGGCGAAGGCAGGAGATGGAGGAGACAAGAGGCAGGCGGGGAGGAGACCTCGCCATCGCTCGGACGTCCATTCCCTGTGCTTTCTTCGGTTTGGTGCGTGGTTTCTTCGCCACATGATCCAGGAGGCTCCTCGATGGTCCTCGCCGAAGGGAAAAAGACACACGTCCGAGCGAGGCCAAGAGACGCATGGAGGGACGAGGCGAGGCAGGCAAGGAGGAAGCCGCCCCTCCGCCACCCTCCGCGGGCGGAGCCGCCGCCCGCCCGCGGCGGCCCCTCCCGCCGGCTCCCGCCCGAGCCCAGCCCCCGGTCGCCCGGCGGGGCCCCCTGCGGAAGGAGGCGGCCCCCGGCGCGCGGCGGCGGCCGGGCCCCTCCGCTCGGGGAGGCTCGGCCGAGGCGCGAGCAGCCCGGACGAGGCGCGGTCGCGGGCGACGGCGCGCTGGCTCGGAGGCTCGCGACGGCGAGGAGGAGCATGCCAGCGAGCTGCTGCAGCTGGAGACTGAAGATGAAGATGTGGAGGAAGAGGAGGAGGAAGAGGAGGAGGAGGAGGAGGAGGAGGAGGAGGAGGAGGAGGAGGACGAGGAGGAAGAGGACGACGACGAGGAGGAAAAGTAGCTTCAGTCGATGCCCCCCGTCGTCGCTGTTCCGTCGTTCACCTCCCCCCCTGGGGTGGTCGGAGGACCTAGTTACTGCGCCGTCTGGGGGGGGCGGGGCCTTCCCTCCCACGTGGTTTCTCCGTGCTTTACTCTTTTAAGCATTGCCTAGTTTGATTCCTCCCCCTCTCAGCGGCAACTGTGCCGCTGTGGAGGGGATGGCTGCATCCTCTGGGATCCTATAGCCACCAGTGACAGCGACAGGAGGAGAAGGAGGCAAGAGAGGACGTGCCCCCCCCTCCCCCCCCCGCCGAACCTTCGGCGGCCAGCCCTGGGCGCCCAGCAGCGCGGAGGCCTCGTCGAAGTCGGCGCGCAGCTGCGTGAACTGCTGCGTGGCGCGCGCCTGGTCAGCTGGGCCCCGTGCGGCTCGTCGTCGTCCTCGTCGTCGTCATGTTCGTCGTCGTAGCGGTGGTCGTCGTTCTCGTCTTGCATTTTCTACTGCAGCTGCGCCTGCTCCCACCCCGTCTCGTCTACTCCTCCTCATCCCGCCCCTCCTCCTTCCCCTCCTCCTCCTCCTCCTCCTCCTCCTCCTCCTCCTCCTCCTCCTCCTCCTCCTCCTCCTCCTCCCTCTCTCCGTAGCCATTTTGGCTCAAGACTGATGCTTTTGCGGGCTGAGCCCGCATTGGCCAAACTGGATACCGCTATTCCGCGGCAGTCTTCATCCTTCACGGAGGTCCCTTCCTCAGTCCGCCCTGAGGATAGGGGTTCGCTAGCCTCCATTCCTGTCCTGCCATGGCGTGGCGTCGGAGTGCTCCGTGGCGCGTCGCTGGTGGCGAAGGGAAAGGCTCTTGGGTATGGCAGCCTGAGGGTGCTGGCGGTGGCAAGAAGAAGGTCAAGTCTAAGGACAACTCGTACAAGGTCTGTTCTCTCTGCACGCACTGGGAGTACTCTCGTCATGGTCACCGCGCCTGCAGTCTCTGCGGTGGTCAATACCTTGATGGTCCTCGTCCTGGGCATGGCGATCAGGCTCATCAGGGCGGTCCTGGTGGAGTCGGACTCGGTGCTGCTGCTGCCCCTGGCGCTGCTGCTGTCCCGATGCCGCCCCACCTCGTACAGGAGTTGGAGCGCTGGGCTGTTCACTACCCTGCCCTTGCAGGGGTGGCTCGCGATGCCGCCCCGCCTGCGCCTCCCGAGATCCGTCTGTTCACGGCTGGTGAGCTGGATCAGATGGCCGCGCTCGAGCAGACGCGGCTTGCTCGGGAAGTGGAGGCCGCATCCAAGAATGAGAGGTTGGCTGCCCAGGAGGTGCAATGGAGGTTGGACCGTTTCAACCGTGCAAAGGCTACGATGGAGGAGATGCAGAATAATCATCTCATGGCGGAGCAGAACCTCGAGGTGGCTCGCCGTGGGACGCGGGAGGCCGACTCCAGGAAGTTGGCTTTCAGTGTCGAGATGTTCAAGCAGAGCAAGATTGAGGAGCAGCGGCGCGAGGCCGAGCGCCAGGCTCAGGCAGCCGCGGACGCAGGCCGCCTCGACGCTTCAGGCGGGGCTCGCGCCCCCCCGCCTGGCGGCGACGGCGGCCCCCAGCCCGCCGTCGGCCCTGGCGCTGCAGGCGGGGTTTGCGCCCCCCCGCCTGGCGCGGCCGTGGCTGGCGGCGCGGCCGCTGCTGATGCTGATGCCGATATGGAAGATGGTGCAGACAATATCCCTTGGTTGCGTGGCCGTCTCGTCGACTTCGTGTATGTGTAGTCCCGCCTGCATGAGTTCGATGATCCCATGCTCGAGCTACTTGTCCGCTACTCTGGCATCCAGCTTGAGAAGTGGCAACGGTATCGACTCCACCTGCAGCGTATGCGAGACGCACAGCCCGACGATGTGTCTGAGTTGGGCAGTGAAGTTGGAGACGAACTCGATCAAGCTGAACGCGACCAGTTCCGTGAGCTCAAGAAGAGAGCAGGCGAGGCTGGGTTGGACGCGGCCGCAGCCAAGGAGTACACCGATCTGCTGCAGAAGAGGCTCATGGCTAAGTCAGTCAAGCGTGCGCGTACTTCCCAGGCCGTCACCTGCGACATGTACCGCACGTTCTGCACCGTCGCGGCCACCCAGATGGACAAACAGGGAGGTGTTTGAGGCGCTGCTGCTGCGGGTGCGGCTGCTGCTTCTGAGGCCGCCCAGCCTTCTGTGCCGCCGCGTGTTTAGCAGTGCTCCTCCGCCCCACGGGCGGCTGCAGCCCGACCAAGGAGAAGTCAAGTCTTTGATCTCTCCTGCTGTTGCAAAGCATGTGCATTTCAAGTTTGCGAATATAACTCAGTGGTCGAAGCTCACTCAGGACTTTCTGGCAGCTAAGGTTTCTGAGGTTGATGGAATATTCATGGCTGAACACCATGTCAGAGGGCCTGAATGTTTTCGGGCCAAGAAGGATTGCCGCCACAGGAAGTGGCCACCCTACTTTCAGGATGCTCTTGACTCGCCAGGAGGGGGGACTCACGGAGGGGTTGCTGCTGTCGTCCAGCCACGTCTCTGCGTTCGCAAGTTGCTTGTCCAAGCGCGAGGGGCTAAGGAAGTGGGTGCAGGAGAATGTTGGTTATTTCTCGAATTGCGTGTGAAGGCGTGTACGGTAGCGGTTGGAGTCATCTACCTTGTGCCATCCATTGGAGTTTCTGGAGTGAACTCTTGTCGTCTGCGTGCGGTTGCTGAATTCGTTCGGGGTCTGGCTATCCCATGGCTCCTGATGGGCGATTTTAACATGTCGGTTGGTTGCCTGGAAGATGCTGGGGTCTTGGAACTGATGTCCGCTCGAACCCTGGTCCCTGGCAATGTTGAGTTTACCTGTTCAGTTGGGGAAGCGATGATTGATTGCGTCGTGTGCTCTCACCTGTTGTTCCCTTACCTCAAAGTGTCTGCCGACCTCCTGTCCCCATTCAAGACGCACGCGTGCTTGGACGTGATCTTGGACCTCGAAGCCATGGTGGAGCCCCAGTGTATTCGCGTGAAGCCCCTGGAGGTTCCTGAGGCCCTGGGCCCCGATAATCACTGGCTCACCTATATGTCGGCGGCTCAAAGCCTTGGGGGCCCTGGCAAAAAGCATCCTGGAGGCTCCCTTGGTCATGCCTGAGGACCTTTATGAGGCTATGTCTGAGCACTCGAAGGAGCTCTTGTCTAGGAGTCTTGGGATGCAGTATCTTATTTGGTCTCGTGCTATGGAGTTGCGAGCTCTTTCGCGCGCGTGCGCTCTTGTTTCTGATCCACACAGATATCTTGGCCGTGGTTCCATGCTGAAGCGAAAGGACTGTTCCCTGATGACTCGCGGTGTGCAGGCGCAGAGTTTTCGGAATCCTGACTTGTCCTTTTGGTCTCTCGTTTCGAGCCGCCTGTATGCGTTATGGCGGCTCACATGCAAGTCACCCTTCTATGATGCTGCTCGCCAGCATCGCACTGTTCTCTCTGCCTTGGCGGCCGACGTCTTTGCTCGCATCGAGCCCCTCGTCAACCCAGAAGACGCTGAGAGTTGGAATGAGATGCTTGAGAACCCCCCGCGATCGGGAGGCACGTTGCGAAACCTCGTCGACGCTGCAGGTGATGTTTGTACTAAATCATGGTCCCTAGCCCATGCCAAGACTAGGAGTAGCATGAAAACCTGGTTGACGTCGTCGTTACCTCGGGGAGCTAGTCCTGTTCACCGTTACCTGAAAGCTGAGGAGAAGGTTTGGGTTGAATACATGGAGACTCCTGGGGGCATCGTGAACACCCCAAAAGGATATGATGAGATATCGTGAAGAGAAGTGGTCGTCTTGGTGGACTCCTTCCGCACAGCAGCTGTCTTGTTTGAATGCGGGCATGAGCGAGCTTAGGTCACAAGCGTTAGTCGCTATGGAAGATACCCCCCTGCTCGAAGTTTCTGATGTTGCTCGTGCGTGTACTTGCTTCAGGGCGAAGACCGCTCTCGGTGTTGATATGTGGTCGCCTCGTGCTCTTTTGGGCGCTCCAGTGGATTCTCTCGAAGTGTTCACTGGCATCCTGCGTTCTGTGGAAGAGAATTTGTGCTTCCCCCCTCAGTGCTATGTCTGTCTCATGGCGATGTTGCCGAAGTCTATCTGTGATGGGCGGGCAATCGTGAAGTGCCCCAGCCTCTACAGGATCTCGTGTAAGGCCAGAGGCTTTGACATCGATGGTTGGAACAAGGCCCACATTGACTTCTGGGGCTCTGCGGTCAAGGGCTCATCGGCCTTGAAGGCTGCCCTCTTTCGTGAGTTGGCCCATGAAGTGGCCCGTACCTGTGGGTTCCACTCCTGCGCCCTCCACTGGGACCTCGAGAAGTTCTTTGACTCCGTGGGCCCCAGCAAGCTCCTGCACTTGGCGGTGAATCAAGATTACCCCGCCCACCTGTTGTACATGGGGCTCCTCGTTCACACGTATCCGAGGCTTTTGGAAGTGTCTGGGAGTCTTTCGAAGGTGTTGGCCTCTGGTGAGTCCATCTTGGCGGGTTGTTGTCAGAGTATGCCCTGGGTCAAGTGCTACCTTTACGGGGTCCTGGGGAAGGCTCATTATAGGATCCCTCGGGGACCTGGAGACCACCCACACGTTCGTGTCCCAATTAGGTCGTATGTTGACGACATCACACAGTACCTGCAAGGCTCTGTCGCTTTCATCTGCCGCTACCTGCCCCAGGCCGCTGCCGATTTTCAGCATGATATCTCTGAGCTGGGGTGTGTCGTCAGCTCTAAGTCGCTTGCAGTCGCCTCGTCCGTGGAGCTGCAGCGGCTCCTGCAGGGCGAGTTCAGGAGATATGAAGTCTCCATTTCTTTTGCTGATGGAGTGAAGGATCTTGGATCTGCCACTACTGCCAATAAAAGGCGATCCACCTGGAAGGTCCAGCAGAGACGCTCGCTCGCTTTCCGTCGTGCCAGGAAGTTGAGTTACCTTGCCAAACTTTGTGGGGCTTCTCGAAAGGTTTTCAAGCCAAGCATTTTGGCAGTCGGTACCTGGGGCCATGCTCTCCTTGGGCTTTCTGCGGGTGCTATTGGGCAGTTCAGATCCTCGGCAGCAGCGTGCTCTGGATTTTGGTCGTCTGGGGCTTGTGTTAGCACTGTGTTGCGAGTGTTGCATGATACTAAAGATGATCCTGTTTATCGGCTCCGTGCTGAACAACTTACCTTGATTTCGGAAGTTTGGGTTTCTCTTCCTGAAGGTCTTCGGTCTGGAGTTCGGAGAGTCTGGGAGGCCCTGCGCGACACGATCGGTAAGCCGCAAGAGTCGAGTCGGTGGCGTCTCGTTCGGGGTCCCATTGCAGCCCTGTGTGCTACTGTTCTGGATCTAGGATGGGAACCACGACGTGTTGATGAGTGGCGTGCAAGTGTTGGTGTCACTCTTAGGTTGACTGATGCAGATTTCAGATATCATCTTACCTCGGCTGTCCGTGAGGCTTGCTCGTCCATTGTCTGGGCCAAGGCCGCTCAGCACTTCTGCGGGCAAGGCCTAGAGACAGGTGCTGACCTTACTGTGCTTCGTGCCAAGCACAAGAAGTTGCTCGACGACGGCGACTTTAAGGGCGCCGCCCTTTTGATTACGATTGCTGTCGGAGGTGCTTGGCCCGAGTCGCGTCTGCAAGACTGTGGATATTTGACCTCAGGCCGTTGATTCCGATGTGGTGACGCGCGGGGAACACCTCTGCACCGTTGTTGGGGATGTCCGAGTAACCAGTACTTGACTGATCCGAGTATTGTGAGTAGTGAATATTTGGTTCATGATGCCCTTGCTGCTGACCCTCATCGTGCTTTCTTTACTCGTGGGGTACCCTGCCTTGATGCATCCTGTGGTCACCTACCTCCACCCTCTGCTTGTACCTGGACATGGGGCACCCTGAGGGCTCAGCGTCGGGTTCGTGGAGGTGTGTGGGGCCTTGATGGCTCTGGAGGGGTTCGCGCCAGAGATAAGAGGTTGAGGCGATGCGGTTGGGCTATAGTCAGTCTTGGGGTTCCAAATGGTCTCTCGTTGCAGCTGGATACCATTATGTGCGGTGGTCTTCCTACCTTGGAGCACTCTAGTCCCCGAGCTGAACTTTATGCATTTATCATGGTTCTGAGTCATACTGTGGGTGATATATTGTGCTACTCTGATTAGTTGCCCTTGGTGAGAGGGCTGAGGCAGCCACGAGCTCAGATCGTGGCTAGCAGCTCGATGCTCGATCTTTGGGTTCGGATCTGGTCGGCCTTAGACGATCGAGGTCCTGGTTCAGTCGAAGTCCTGTGGACCAAGAGCCACTCGACGACCCACCAGAGGGCCCAATTCGCCATTGGGGAGGAGGAGTTTTTCCTTAATTGGTGTGCTGATTTCTTTGCGGGGTGGGCCACTGAACGTGTGGCCCCCTCCCCCGAGCAGGTTGATGTGACGGCGTTTGTTGATCGTGTCACGTCTCACACGCTTGGCCGCCTTCTGGCGGTGCATCGGGAGGTTGTGGAGCAGAACCCCCGCCGTGTTTCTGATCGGCTCGGCCGTCCTCCCCCTCGGCCCCCTTCCGATCCCTGTCTTCCAGGTCCGCCTTAGGAGAATGAGGAGTGCGGGTCATGAGCCGACCTTGAAGGGTACGGCTCTCCGCTGCCAGATCTGTGAGCGTCGATTCAGATTGAAGGGCCGCGTCCAGGACTTGTCCTGGTCCCTGTCTCGGCCCCGCTCACCTTTCCTCTGATCCGCTCGCGCACCCCTTGTATCCTTCGTGCGCGGGCAATCATAAGTTGAATGTGCTCCGCGGTGTGCTGTATTGCGAGCGTTGTGGTGCCCATGCTAGTGGGCGCAATGTGCAAAGCCTGGCCACACCCTGTAAGACTGATCGTCCCCCCACGAAGGCTGGGAGGGAGGTCCTGTCCAGGTTGGCTCGTGGTTTTCCCCCCAAGAGTGGCGGCAAGTTCCCCCAGGCTTGAATGTGATGTCGTGCCCAGGCTTGACCTGGT